>JANDBE010000048.1:39261267-39272638 GCA_024320915.1 Erigeron philadelphicus
TCATCCAAGTAACCTGGCTGCGGTTCCATGTCATTGAGTATCCGATATTCATTTGTCAGTTATTTTTAATTGGTTGATATGCTCTGTATTATACTTGTGCTACTGCTTCATATGTAGAGCATGAAGCCATTTTGAGGGTAATAGTATGCAGAATTACTTATGAAATTGGTACAACCCTTGCTTGCACTTTAACTAATAAATACCTTCATACTTAAGAGAGCCTACCTAATTAGTGACCGGTAGTAAATATATCCTCTCTTTCAGCCTTGGTAACCTCCCTAGATTTAAATCTTGGACAAGAGATGAGCTCTTGGAACCAGATTTGAACACTTGCTAACAATGCACAGCCTCACGTGGCTTCAGCCTTGATGGTTTTATTTTCTGACCTTGATGTATCATTATCCAACCTTGATGTATCAAGTATCTTATGTTTGGGTTTGCAATGTTTTGGTTACCCCTTATAAATTAAACTTGGATGTTTGCATTTTGTTAATTTATTGTATTTTTATAGATAAAGTGAAAGGACCAGACTCGATAGCCGAAAGACGACAATTATTTTTTTATTTTTATTTATATTTTTTTTATAAAAACCCCACTGCGCCGCAATGGGTCGAAAACTCCCCACTGCGTCGCAGTGGGCTTGGCACACCCCCACTGCGCCACAGTGGGAACAATCGAAAATATTTTACGTAATTTCCCACTGCGCCGCAGTGGGAAAAACCATCCCCACTGTGCCATAGTGGGGCTTCAGACCTGCAATCCAATATACATTTTAACACTTGAACAACTAGAAAACCTCCCAAACAACAAAGACTCTAAATTTTGCATTTCCAGAAGTTAACAACATCATTATAAACATAATTTGAATACATTTACATCATCAAACATTTCCAAATCTTATGTACACCACAAATGGGTCAATTACCCAAGTTGACATCATTTTCGCCCAAAATGCAACTTTACAACTTTACCAAAACTTTAAACATGGGCAATTACCAAATTGTATCAAAATACAACATAAATTAAGGTAGTAGCCAGAACGTAATTCCAAACCTCAAATCCTACGAGAATCTCATATGACTAAATAAATAGATCGAAGTGTCAAGATTAGGAATTTACCGCAATGATGATCGTAATTGTAAATAGCAATATAAGATCGTCAGATCCAAAACTCCGTTCAAATCTTTATATCAAGGCTCCTTACATAATGCATTCGGTGCAACCATTAATGTCCTATTAAGTATTGTTAATTCAAGGATAAAATTATAATAGCTTTTCGTGTTGATAAGGTGTGACCTAATAGCAAAGTATAATATACACAATATGAATAGAAAGAATAGAAGAATGATTTTCATTGATATTGATTTTTCTTAGTTTCATATCATAAGTTAGTATATTACGGAGGATTGTAAAAGTTTATAAATATTTTAACAAACCAACCAAGTCAATGGAGCATGGAAACAAGGACAATCAATCCATCATAAACCCATAATATTATGCTTGGCTAGATGAATAAAAGGACTGAGAATCCGATTTAAATTAAGATATTGAGTATTTTGAATTATTGATATTATATATCTGAGGTCGGTTTTCTGGAGTTAGACATGGATCGGACACCCCTACACACATACTTAACAACAAGTCTTTAAAGCAAAGCAAATAACTGTTTCTTTTTTGTTAACAAAGAACCAAAAGATTAATCGTCAAGACCACCCGAAATCCTTCTTGGACAAATTAGAAACTCATGTCATGTTCTTTCCTAAACGTTAATATAACATAAAAATAGAGACTAAAAAAACAAAACATAATAGATATCCAAAATAATGTTAATAATTTCAAACAATAATATAATCCAATTGGGATAAGAACTCTCAATCGCTGTCGTCCGGTGCATCTCCGTGCAGACCGCTATCCACTTCTCGATTAATTTCCTCCCAAGTTCTGTACAGGTGGATAAGTACTCGGACCAGCCGGATCTGCGCCCGAAGGATCTCTAGTTCCCCAACAAGTCCACGGCGCGGATTAGCCTGTCTCACACGCTCTTCTTCGACAATCGCCAGGACTAGAAATTGCTTATGTGGAGAATGCTTAAAGCATGTACGAATGTACGGCAGTTGAAACTTATCGACAATTAGAGCAGCGTGGTTGGGGTTGTTAGTAGCTCCCCTCATAGGGCAGTTCTGAGGGCAAAACACGCCTGCAGCACGGCAGATGAGACAAGGGGGAATCCCCGATAGCGTTTGCATTTGCTGATCCATATGGATTTTGATTGCGGTAGGCTACGGTTGGTGGGGAATTAGGGTTCCTTGGTGGGGGTTTTTATAATGGTTACACGAGTTAGGTTTTTCTTTTGTTTTTTTTTTTTGGGCCGGCTTCTTTTGTTAAATTCCCGTTCATATAATCTCGTTGATTCTAAAAAGAATACCGAAATCTAGGGTTTTTTCACACAAACACACACATGTGTCAGCAGAAAAAAATGAATTTTTGATTAAGCATGAACTGATCATTTTCCCATGTCAGGAAACATATAAATAGGGCTGCAAAATTCGACTGGGCCTAAAAACATTAATGGGCCAAAAGTTATAATGAAAATAAAATACAAAAAACGCGAGAAAATACATAAAAAGGTCCATAACTCCTAGAAAACAGCGTTTTGGGCTCGAAGACGAAACCAAACCGCCTTTGGCGTTTGCAACTTGATGCTCCTCGTTCCAACGGTCGTTTTGACTGGTCGCACGTCGAAAACGGAGCTCCGTAGCAAAAGTTATGGCTGTTTTAGTGAAGGTCTCTTTTCTTCTTATCTTGACCTTTTAAAAACAAAAGAGCTTGGGCTTCTATACTTGGCCCTCCATCAATTCTATTCTATGTATAGTTATAAGTTATAAGCATGCATGGGTCAGTTAGCCATATGAAAAGAAACTATTAAGCTTATTGAACTAAGGTACTGATTATTAAGCAAACTACTATGCCTAAATACTCTCTCTATGATTTGTCATAGTGAACTACTATGCTTGACATCCAATCTGTTCGTCTAATTTGTTAACTATATATCTGCGCCCTCTTAATAATCTGTTTAGGCGGTCATTAGATCCTTGTGTGGAGCTGTTTTGTTTGATAAACGACAAATTGGTGATCCAATGTTAGAAGTAAGTAGGCATTTAGGATGGAACAGTACCAATTATAAACGACGTGTTCAGGTAGCTAGTAACTTCATCAGGTAGACCTGGATGTATGCTTGGAGCATGGGTGTTGAACAAGTCAAAACAGAAGGCTAGACTTTGCACCTTTAAGTAAACACTAAACATGGTGGAGTATATTTCATATTGCTTATTAGCTTATAAAGATAAGCTACTCCAAACACTGAAAAATAATTTATTAGCTTATCTATAATAAGCCATTAATTGTTTATTCTTAATAAGAATAAGCTTAAAACATAGGCTAATCCAAACATTCTTAATGTACAAATACATGACATGGATCTAAATTATATAAGATATATGATTCGAAATTGTTGCAATCTTTGTCAAAATTGTTAACAGGTTTTACATTTAACATGTTCAATATTTTCTATTAATATGTTTTGATTCAAAACTTTTATTTGATGTCCAGGCTGCTTTTTTACATTTAGCATACTTGATGGTTTAGCTACTAGTTTGTAACTTTGTGCCACTGGTGAATTAAAACCAAGGGTGAAATTGAGTTGGTTTGAGTCCGTTCTGCTCTAATACCGAACTCATACCAAAGCTTTCAGTTTTTGAAACTAAGAATCAGTGGCACAAAGTTAGAAACTAGTTATGTAGTCAAATGATATTATTCGTTACAAACTAGTTATGGATTTAGTTTGGGTCGGGTTTTGGTTTGATTTTGAGTCCCCTTTTTTTTAGTTATGTAGTCAAATGACATTATTTTGTTACAGTTAAAAGAACGGGGTGGAACAAAAGCCTACATGGAGGTAATGTTCGATAGAGAGAAATAAAGACAAAGAATCGAAGAAATGGAACTTGTTAATTTGTACGTTGCTTTTGTCAAATCCATGTATATGTAAAATTATTTTTGGCTAGTGGGTTAAGTCCGATTGAGTTGATCTTTTTAATTGTTTGTATCAATACAAGAAAAATGTGGATTAGTCACGAAAAATATTTGATCACTAATTTATCATAATGATTAAATTTTCGTCACTAATAATCAAAATTTTGTGGTTGGTTACTAAATTTTAAGTGGTCATTTTTCGTCACTAAAGATCCGTCACTAATTTTGTTTAGAGATCAAAAAAAAATTATTTTTTTACCACTGTAGTTTTGTTTAATGACCAAATTAAGTGTCCACTTTTTTTCAGTGATAACTAAATAAAGTTATTAGTGACCAAATTTTGGTTGTCACTGAATAAAATGATCATTAAAGAACTTTTTCCTTGTAGTGAATTGAGGCATCTCAAATTTCAAATATCAATTTGAAGATTACTTTTACTTTTTATATTGTTGGTTTTGTTTAATAAGACAAACTTCCCTTGTAAGATGTTTCATTTTAGCCAAGTCTTTTACTTCTGTCTATACCTGAAATAAATAAACACCTTTAAACAACAGATGGCTGTTAACACAATGGACAATATTTTTGATGGCTGTTAAAAGGCACCCGAGTATCACTTTGGCTTCTAAAAGTGCCAGATTTAAAACATAATCTCAGACCCAAATTTGTTGCTTGAACGTGAAGTCACGGATCTTGAAGTGTTAAAGATGCAGTGTTAACCTAACATGCAAACCCTCCATGGGTAGAATAAACAGAAAAGGGGCCATAGGGTCTCCTAGGCGTAATCCTCTTTAAAAAGAAAACTCTTTAGTTGGACTGCCATTTAAGAGAATTGAAGACTAGGTTGAATGAAGACAACCAGACATCCAGCTAATCCATCGACGGCCAAAACCCATGGAAGATGAAATAGATAAAAGATAACTCCAACTTAATGAATCGTAAGCCTTGGCAATATCATGCTTTAAAAATAAAGTTTTCTTCTTCTTTTTCTTCCGCGTATAATGAGCAACAATCTCTTTTAAAATGATCATACCATCAAGATTATTTATCCCTTTTATAAACGCCGACTAAGAAGAGCTAATTAACGAGTCTAGCACTTTAGACATTGTTAGAAATATTAATTAGTTAGTGCGTGTTTTGTAATTCCTAATTTGTATTGTCCTTGTATTTAATTATGTATGGTTGGAGGGTTATTTTGTTATTTAATTAGGGGCTTGTATGTAATTAGTAAAGGGTGTTAAGTGGAAGTATTAACACTATATATACCCTCCAACACACCACCATTTGTAACCTTTTGCATCTTTATTAATAGAAGCACAATCACCTACTTTCCCTCATTTACCTACATTCCTTATTTTCCCTCAAAAGGTTCACTACACAATTAACATACATATCAGACATTTTGTTAGCCAATGTTTCAGCAATCACTTTATATCGAATGCCTATTAAACTGATAGGCCAATAATCATCCATTGTAAGTGGATTAGTCCCTTTTGGAATAAGAGTAATGAATGAAGAATTTGTTTGGAAGAATCAATTGACAAAAGCAAATATATCATCCTTAAAAATGTCCCAATATTCCTTTATGAAGCCGAAAGAATATTCATGTTATGTTAAGTTGGAGGATTCAAAAGAGTCCGGGAATATTCATGGGCTACAGGTCGTTGATATGTCCCTGTCTCATTTAATTTTGGGTGATGATATTCTTTTTCTGGGGGGGATGCGGATAATCTTCAAAACATTATGATGGTTTTTTCGTGCTTTCATTTGGCTTCTGGTCTCAAAGTTAACTTGAATAAATCCAAACTTTATGGCATTGGGGTTAGGCCGTGAGACATTGATCGATTTTCTAGAATAGCTCATTGCTCAGCTAACTTTTTCCCTTTTGTATATGTGGGTGTTCCTATTGGCGCGAACATGTCTAAGATGGAGTCTTGGAAACCAGTTATCGATAAGTTTTGTAAATGACTTTCTAAGTGGAAAGCCAATCATCTTTCTATTGGTGGTCGCTCCACGCTTGTCTCATCGGTATTGGGTTCTTTGGTAACTTATTATATGTTTCTTTTTTGTATGCCGGTTTTGGTTAAAAAAAAAAAAAGAAGCTAAAAGCTCTTTGCGCTAAGTTCTTTTGGGTGGAAATGAAGACCTTAAAAAAATTTATTGGATAAAATAGGATAAAGTGATTGCTAGTAAATGTTGTGGTGGTCTTGGGATTGGTTAGTTGGATGCACTTAACAAAGGTCTTTTTCTTAAATGGAGATGGCGTTATGTTAATGCCCAGACTCGTTGTGGGTTAAAGTGCTTAATAGCCTTCATAAACCATCCTCTTTTTGGTACTGAACAAAAAGATAAAGTGTAAAGTATGGAATATGGCATCAAATAATGAAAGTGATTGTTGAATTAAACTAACAAAATATTATTCCTCTTCATGCCTTGAAAATTAAACTTGGTAATGGGAATAGGACCTCTTTTGGTATGATATTTGGTTCGGTCACTCTCCCTTTCGATATTGATATCCATGCCTATATAGCTTGGATCTATGTAAAGCTTGTGTGATGTCAGATCGTTGCCAAGATGGAAAATTTTCATCCCAATGGAGAAGACCTGTAGGGGAGCAGAGTAAAGTGAATGGAACTCTCTTATTTCGGATCTTAATAAAGTTGTATTGAATGAAAATGATGATCGATGGATATGAAATTTATCCGACTCTTCTGATTTTCTTGTCTCATGTCGTCAAGTGATTTGCTTGATGCCATATTTATTTAATGTTATTTTGTCGTTCAGAAAAAAAAATTTTGATTGATGTATAAAACCTACGGGGAAAATATTTATTCTGATGGTACAAATGTATCTCTTGAATTCTCCTTTAGTTGTATATATTAAATTAAACTAGTAGTGGTATACATGTGTTGTGACGGACTCAAGGAACACGCTTTTTACACGAGAAAGTTTTGGATACAAACATTATAGAGTTGTATTACTATAATACAATACAATTATGTCAAAACAAACCCAAGTTTAGGAAAAGGGAAAGAAAAATAAAAATAATGTATCAATACAACAAAAATATAAGTTGTATAAAAAGATAAATAAAACAATAATTATAACAATGCAGATATAAAAGAAATTATATATAAGGAAACGAAGGAAGATAATTAAAACAAGATATTTAAAGTTAAAACAGTAAATATATAAAAGTCGTTTCCAAAAAGTTTGGTGTCATAAAATTGAGGGTTTAGTAGCTGCGGGGTAAGTTTTACAGTTTTTCTATTGTATGAATGTAACTTTCATTTGTTTCATTGTATATAACTAACTCGCTAAATTGAACGATTAATGTAAAATTGTATACGTGGTAAACCATATGAGCTGCCACGTATAAGTTTTTGGTTGACTAAAGTAATAATTTTACATTAACCGTTCAATTTAGCGGATTAGTTATATATAATAAACTAAATGAAAGTTACATTGACACAATAAAAGAAGTGTAAAAGTTACTTATTCTTTCAGATACTTAACCTAAAGTTAAAACAAAAACTTGGCTGAAAGAAATAGTTCAAAGATAAAAACTAAAAGAAGCAAAAGTAAAATAATGTACTTCAAAAACATAAAACTGTGCTATGAGAGTAAAATTTAAAAGATACAAATATTAAGGGGTAAAATTAATAAAAAACAACAAAAATAAAAATATGTTGTATTTTATGTATAATTAACTTGTATTTTTAATATCATTTTTATGCAAAATCAACGTATATTTTTAAGAATAGTTAACTTGTACATTTTATATTGCTTTTTAGTATATATATATGATTTAGGTAAAATAAAATAAGTATTAAAGTAAAACAAATAAAACAATATGTTCCCTTTTCACTGAAGATCACCATGCATCATAAAAATCATTATGCATCGGTGCTTCGTGAATATTCATGCATCAATTTAATCATGATATAAGGGTCAATATCATGTCTTGTTTGTTTTACTTTAATACTAGTTGTTTTATAATACTTAACCTATATATATATATATATATTGATTATATTTTTATGTCATTCAAGTATTTTTAACAATATAAAAAGTCATATATTTTTGGTGCTTTAATGTTAGCAGATTCGGGTTCACAACCGTTATATTGTTTTGGGCTTATAAGTTGTAAAGATGGTAGGTCTTCTTTTTTTTTTTTTTTTTTTATCAACTAGATGAGTACTAAACATCTTAGCTTTTGGAGACAGAGATTATAAATTCGATCTTCATTCCACGCACAAATGTTAGAGGGCCTTTTTTTATCATTCAAGTAAAGAAATAAAATCAGCATCTCTACTAAGCTAAAGGTAAGGTCTCCTTACATTTTAACTTTTCTCAAACATCGTCAAGGTATTAAGATTCAAAACTCACGGAAGGCGACACTAAAAAGGTTTTTTCAATTTATTGTATAGTAGGTTTAGTTTGAAACTTTAGAAAGTATATAGCTATACTATTTGCGTTAAAATAACACTTTTATGGTTTTGTATCAACATCTCTTTATATATTTTTATATTTGCTGTTCAATAATATAAGTTGAGCTATTTTTAATTGTTTTGTTTTCTTTGCTTACTTTAATTTCTATGTAGGTAAATAAAGCCCTTTAAATCTGATTTTGCTAACACTTTAAAAAAACTTAAACCGGCACTAGCAACTTAGTTATTTTATTTTATTATTTGTAAAGTTTGTTTTGATTCAGATGTGCTGTAGACAATTTTAATTAACGATTTGCTGAACTTCTAACCTCGTCCTCATGCAAAATACCTTGAGATGAGAAACCTAAAACCCAAACTCAAGACTCTGAGAAAAAACTCACCTCTAAAACACACATAATAGATTTAAAGAAATCCTCTTGACCAACTAAATAACTTAAGTGGAGTTGGTTAGCAACTTAGTTTGTGAGTTAGTATTATCTTAGTTATCCTCCTAAACTTTAATTCATCTTTGATATGATTTTTATATTATTCATAAAAATGTTATGCTATTTATATTATATATATACCAAAAATATTATTACCTTTACAAATATTTATATATAACGAAGTGTTATTATTCTTTTTTTACAACTAAAATGTTTACTTAATTATCACTTTTTTTTATCATATTTATTGTTTTAGTATGCCATTTGAATTTATAAAAAATAATTTTCATTAATTATATGAATAAATAATATTGTGTAAATGTTGATACACAAATTAAGGAGTAATTATAGGAATAAAAGTTGTTACCTTTAATTCAAATTATTTAAAACATTATACTCCTAACGCTTTTTTTCCGCTTTTTTAAATTTTCTTGTGAAGGTTTATTTTTTTTTTTTAATATGAGAGGTTGAAATGTAGACAGATTTACCTCTAACAAGCTAAGGATACTGACTTTAGGTTTTATTTAAATGATAGAAAAAGACGTAGACTTTTGATCCTCGTCCCTTGCAAAGATCAAAAGTCATTTTATTATTTTGATAGAACTTATAAGTAGTCTCTCTATTTATTATAGGTAATATTGTTAATATTTTAACATTTTCATACACCGTCGAAATTTTGGGTTCAAAATTTCAAATACCCATGGAAAATGGAAATGAATATTTGCGTTTTTTACCTTTATTTTTGAGTCTTGGTATAACTTTGTAGCCTCTTTTCATAACTGTGGATTTAACCTAAAGTTTATTAATTAAAAGGTAGTAAATTTTGTGAACCGTATTCTTTCATCTTTATTTACATTATTACATTAAGGTAAACTATTTTTACATATTAAGTTGCTTGCAAGTTATTTCTTACAAGAGAAACATTTTCATATTTTCAAGGTTTTTTCAGTTATTAATTCAGTCAAAGACAATAACTGAAAATTTTACCAACTTGAGAGACTAAATATGTAATTTTTTCTTCTTACAATGTATAATACTTATAAAGTTATGCACATCAGATATTTTATTTTCTTTTTCACTCTTGTTTTTTTTCGAACATTCAGTCGGTATTCGACATCAGGGGAACCTCACCGTATAATGGTGAAGTCTTGTGGGTACCCTAGAAAATGAAATGTTGACCATGAGCCGTTACAAGTATTCGAAGGAAAAAACTCCAAGACTTGACATCCCTAAGGATCGAACTTAAGACCCTGGGTAAAACCTGAGATGCCTCTGACCAGTTGGACTAGTCATCATTGGCTAATTTTTCTGAAGATTTAAATGTACGTAAAGGAGTATACGGCAATTTAACTGATTGATTATTAGAAATTTTTATATACGATTCATCAAATCAATTTACCTGAAACATGTAATGAAATATGATATATCACCCTTTTAAAATTAAGTGTTAATATATTATTAGCTTATTTGTTTGTTTAAAATTATGTGTCTACTTTCAAAATTATGTCATGGTCGTATTGGTGGACAATGACTATACGAAGTATATCAATTGTAAAGTAAATACGTATAATGTATATTTTTGAGTTAACAAGCTATTAGCGCTAGCGCACCAAGCAGGTTCCTAGCTAGTTATTGGTCTTTTTTTACAATTTATATTTATCAGGGTAGTACCACGTTTTTGAATTGCTTGCATTTACGTTGCATTGACTTAATACATTAGCTTCAATAGTCAATACGGAGTATATATCTACATATATATCTAGCCATCGGGAAAAGTTCCTCGGGCCGGGAGATCTAGAATTAGATTATATATAGAAGATGGTGATGGCAGCATTTTATGACAAAAACGGACGGAAGAAAGGTGCATGGAGTGAAGACGAAGACAACAAGCTCAGAACCTATATCGAAAGATATGGCCATTACAATTGGCGTGAACTTCCTAAGCTTGCTGGTATGTGCGATCATCCACTTTCAATTCCGACCACATTTCAAATATAGATTTATACACTAAATTATATAAGTATTTATATTATCTCCGTTTCTTGACCTTTTCTACATATAGGTTTGTCTAGATGCGGAAAGAGTTGTAGGTTAAGATGGAAGAATTATCTGTCCCCAAATGTGAAACTCGGAAACTTTTCAAAAGAGGAAGAAGATCTAATTGTCGCTTTACAAAACAAGCTTGGCAACAAGTAAGCGTTCATGACATACGAAGTATAATAGTACGCTTTCCTTTCTATATATCTAACAAATTAATTCTATAACTCTACTTTCCCATAATTGTTTAGACTAACTACTAGTGACGGCTTTAAGAATTTCAAGTATCCAGGCCGAGTTAAGAACAATATATAAATTTATGTATATATAAAACATTATACCGATACATATATTTTATATATAATACACAAGCTTTAAAATTTTGTGCCCCTAAAAAATGTATACCCGGCCTGACCAGAGGTCAGCACCCCC
>JANDBE010000048.1:39277155-39289833 GCA_024320915.1 Erigeron philadelphicus
AATGGAAAATGAAAATGAAAAATGGAAAACATGGAAAAAGATGTTTTCAAGTTACCTATGGAAAATTGGAAAACATTGTTTTTGTTTTCTTAGAAAACATTCTTAGAAAACTATGATTAGAACGCGTTTTCTGTTTTCAATGTTTTCTTAGAAAACAGAAATGGAAAACATGAGGTGTTTTCTGCAACCAAACGCCCCCTTCATATCTCCAATTAGAGGCAAAAAAATCTCTCATTGATTTATTTTTCTTACTGTAGTTCATAAACCCTTTTTCTACTTATGTTTCAAAAAAAGAAAATTTAGTAACCAAAACTAGTAAATAGTCGTGGCAATGACTCACTATCATAACACATTTTTTAAAATACACAAAAAGCAAACCGTCACACACATATCCATCCATCTATAATTCTATACATACACACAATCATACATATACACATCATATATAGTACAAAACTAAAACACCACTTAATAATCCATAACTCACACACATCATCCAAGATCGATCAACCACCATGAACACATCACCGACGCGGCCGCCGTCACTCAAACTCCGGCTAATGTGCAGCAACGGCGGCCACATAGTCCCAAGACCACACGACAAAACATTATGTTACATAGGTGGCGAAACACGCATAGTATCAGTCGACCGTCACACCACCACACTCCATAACCTTAAACACATTCTTTCCAAAACCTTAAACCCACCAACGACGTCGTTTTTACTTAAATATCAACTTCCTTTAGAAGACCTTGATTCATTAATATCCTTAACTAATGATGATGATTTAGAAAATATGTTTCAAGAGTCTGAAAGATTATTATCATTATCAAAAATTAATAATTCATGTTCTTCTTCAAGGATCCGTTTATTTATATTTCCAAATAATCCGGACCCGGTTGGTGGGTCGGGTTTTGAAAGTTTAAGTAAATCTGATGATTGGTTTGTTAATGCATTGAATGGTGGTGACACGTCAGCTTTGTTTTCTGATACTTCTTCTTCTTTGGTTAATTGTTTGCTAAATTTGAATGATGATGAGAAAATAGGAAAAAGTAAAAGTGTTACTGGGAATGGGTCGGGTCAGGATGTGAATTCGGTACCCGGGTCGCCCATGATGGATACGACATCGTCGTCTTTTGGGTCGGGTTCGTCGACACCGTCAATTGTTAACTTGCGGCCCATTAGAGTGAAACCTAGTGATGTGGTTTCGGCGAACCCAGAACAGTCCGACCCGTTTATGTTTTATCAGGAACGATCGGAGCAGAAAGTTGAGCAAAAACAGGTTACGGGTTATGATTTGGCTTCCAGGGATTTACTTTTGAGGTATACTATTACTACTCTGTTTTGCGTTTTTCAAGAAAAGTTGCTTTACTATCTTTAGAAAGTTTTGAAAATTTTGAAACGCGTTGATTGTAAAATTTTTGGAAGATACAAAAAGATATTTGTGAAATGAAAAAGGAAAATGCTAATTACATATCGTTTTTGTTAACGACATCTGTTAGATCTGTCATTAACGTGCATAATTTAGTTATACATATATCATAAAATTCAGAGTGTAAGCTTTTGTTTACGAAACTATTTTGAAATGTATTTATCTAGTGATAACCGTAAGGGTCGTCATTAACATGCATAAAACAATTGAATATTTCATATCAAAAGTCTACCATTTGAATTTTATGATGAAAGTATAACTAATTATGCACATTAATGAGAGCTTAAAGGTTGTCGTTATCAAAATCCTTAGAATAAGATGACGATTTTGAAGCTTTTACCCTTTATATATATAAGCATGTAGGGTAAGTTTCATGTGAGAACTATTTACATATGGATTTATTTAATTTTAAGTATCACTTGATAGTTTATATGTGAACGAATATGTTTATATATACCATTTATATATAAACATCAAGTTATAATATTAGAATTATCATAGTTCTTTTAATTCAAATAGGTGTTATTATGGTGTGATGAACATTTCTTTTATTGTATTTCTGTCATGCTTGATGCTTTTATCATTTTACAAACATCGATCACTTTAATGTTTAATATGATTAAGCCATTTTCAAGAGCTGGAAAAGGGGAAGTGGTATATCAACTTTAAATGAACATTACTATGAATTTTAAATATATTAGCATAGATTATATGAGTTAGCTGGAAAGTATATATCAACTATCAATAATTATTTAATCTAGTTCAAATTTGAAATTCATTAAAGGCCTAGTTCAAATTTGAAATTGAGCTCAAGTTTGACACTATCTTGACTCTGACTTAATAATACTCCTATTTTTTTTTGTGAAAATACATGTGGTTGAATGATTTAAGATATTGAGTCTAACCGAGTTTGTTATTGGTATAAACTGCAGTGATTCTACCATAAGCAATCAATTATCGCGACTACAAGTCCAACCTTCTAGTAAATATAACAATCAAGTTGATCCAAGTACCCCTAATCAAAATACTAGAATTCAAATTATTCAACAACAAAAACAAAATTCTCCAAAACAAAATTCTCCTTGTTTATTGTCAATGCCAAGTGCCCAAACTGACAGACAATATCTTCCTCCTATACACAACCAGCAACAACAAGTGCAATATATTCAACCACCTCAATACATCAACCACCACCACCCTTCTGGGGCCGTTGCGCCACCATCTTACTACCAACAATATTCTCCCCGACTGCCAACGAATCAGCAAAATTTCGTGTATTACGTTCCCACTAGACAGCCAACCCAAGGGTACAATTTTCCATTGCAACAATCTCCTGCTCCCACTACTCCAAGTAATCAAGCTGCCACGAAAGCTGCATTTCAATCAAGCGCGTACATAGCAACGAATTCAGCAAGTCCTAAACTTGTCCGGGTTCTTTCTGGTCTTCATCAATACCAGCCTCAATATGTCGGGTACTCTGAGATTAATCACGCGTCTCAGCCTCAATACACGAAAGACAGATGATTTTCTAGGATGTATTGAATGGGTCTTGTTTATTTCCTTCTCATTGTATAACTGTATAACTGTATAATATTTTATGGTCTTTATCTTGTTTCTAGTATTGGTTTGTTTTTTGTAAAGATATGTATGTATTTATTTGTAATGGGTTGTAGAGATAACTTGAAAAAGATAGTACCTTTTTCTTGTTTAATTTGTGTACAATTATTTTGCTAGTTGAGAACATGTTTGGTGTTAATGAATCTGGTTCCCTTGTAATTATATATCTTTTTGGTAGCTTAGCAAAATAACTATATATAAAAGCAATGATTTACAAGAAAATGTTTATCATTTTTAATGTGTAGTTTCAATCTAACCTGTTATCTTGCAATGATGTCCAGTCTGCATAACATTTCCGAGATCATGAAGTTTGTGCTAAAACTAACAATAATATCTCTTGGAGTGGTTTTCTAGTAGTAATATTGTGGTGATGCCAAAGCCCAAAGATTTTGAAAACTTCATAGGCAAATCAAATAACTTTTTACTCGATATTCGAATGGTGATTATTGTGCCAATATCTGAATATTCATCTCATATAGTAGTATAATAAGAATACAATGCCCCGTCGGTTTCAAAATACATTTACTGCTCAAGTCTACTTGTCCATACACTTATCGCCAATCCTTTTCATTTAAATGCCCAGATACTCCATACGATATGACCCGATAACAGAAGGCCACCGTCAGCCATTATACCCCCATGTTATTCCAGTTATGAGAAAAATCCACTAACCCGCCAGGTTTGTAGTCACGATAACAAACTAACGGTAAAAGTCGATCGTCTCAAGGATCGAACCAGAGTATTCCCCGGTCCCCTGTCACTGGCCCCATGCCTCAGACGAATTGTTGGAATTTTAGTGTAATTGGATTAACTTGATAACCAATAATATTGTTGGAGCCTAGCTTGGAGGTGCAGATTTCATGTTTATTTGAGAGTTATGGCCTTAGACCAAGAACAACGCCCCTGGTATTTGAGATTTCATGCTTATCTGCAATATCCCCAACAACAGTTGTGATGGATGTCATTGGCGTGTAGTGTGTACTTATTCACATGTTATTTATCTTTTCCAACTTTCAACTTGTAATTAATACTGTAACTGTTTAGGGAATTATCTTGAGATGAGGTAATCTATGTTTGTCAAGTTATGAAGTTCAAAACAAGATCATAGTGCAAAGTTTATATATAGTTCATCTATGAGTGAATCGCCATTTTGCCCATATTTTTGCTCGTTGGTTAGAGAAACCATACGAGTCCTATGTTTTTTACTGTCTTTTATTACAGACTCTTCATCAAACATCTATACTTATACTTAGGCCCTGTTTCTTTTTTACTTAATGAACTTAATAGTTAAGAACTTAATCATTCAGTCAAATTTCATGTTTCTTTTTTGACTTAATAAACAAAAATAACCGTCAAATACATATATTTTACTTAATGCATACAGACATTCTTAATATATTCAGCCACTTAATACACTCAGTACTTAATGACTAAAAAAATAAACGGGCCCTAAGAATAACAAGAAAAATAAAAATACTTCTTAATAGCTGGTTTTTAATTAAAGAATCTGAGATGAAAATTTATCACACCACTGAGAGCCCTTGTCAGCTGATTTTTGTTGTTGACCATCCCCCTTCCTAACCCCTTGGTCAGCTGAAATAAATAAATAAATTTCCTATCAGTGTTTAAAATTTCAGGTTCCAATTTGTGTCAGCATTTTCTTTTTCTTTTGGGGGGCGTGATGAGTAATAAATATTGACTAATTCTCAGCATAGAAAATGACGACGGCGAAAATAATGGTGGTGAGGAGTTGCATAAAATTTTCACTAAAACTTGTTAATTCCTTATTTGGAATGTGTGGGATTTCGATGATTGTTTACGCTGCGTGGATGATTAAGATTTGGCCTCTAAATGATCCCCACTCTCACTCTGCTTCATGGTAATCAACTACAATACATCTCTTTTACATTTTGTAAATTAATTCAATATTTATATTGTACTATTTCGATATATAGTTGTTAGTTTGGGTGATTATTTGTATTTATTGATGTTAATTATTATGTTAGAATTTGGTTCGTATATATTATTATGTCACATTTTGTATATATGTTTCTTTACAAGAGGTCTCTGGTTAGGGTGAGACCATGGGATTTGCTTAGAAACGGTCATCTCGTTAGGCCGCGTAAATCTAGGTCAAAAAGATCCACCATCCCGAGTAACCTGAACAACAAGCCAAATACCTCATCCGTTTACCGTTTGCATAGCGTGTAATTGATCACGGTTTTACAAAATTACTTACATTGGTATGTAATAAAGCTTGTTACATAAAAGGTTTTTTTTCTTAAAAAAATGAGAGAAATGTTAGACTCACAACAAATGTTTACTGACAAGTTTGTTAAAATAAATCAGGTTCTCCCTTTACTCCATTGAGGGGGAAACTCATGATACTTCCAAATGCCCCCATTTATCGGACCAACTTAGCTACATTTTGCAGGCACATTAAAAGTTGGTTATGTACAAGAACAGTTTGGCGCCCTTAAGTTTAAGCATTCATGCACTTTTGGAATTTTTGGGTTTTTTGAATGGATGGGGGTGGCTCATTTCTTTTGATTGACATTGCAGGTTCATGTATACTATACTTGGATTTGGTGCACTTGTGTGTGCAATAACATGTTTTGGTCACATTGCTGCAGAGATGGCTAATGGTTGTTGCTTGTATTGTGTATCCTCTCATATTAGACGTTACATCGCTCCTTTAATATTGAAATATGGTTTCTAGAGCACCTTCTCTTGATAACAGATGCACTGGTTTTTATGTATATGGCTGCTCATAACAATGAGTATTTTACTACAAAGTCGTCGTTGTCCTTACATGAATGATTTATATAGTACCTCATCTTTATCTTTTCTTTCTTAATGCTGGAAGGAGCAGTCACAATGGATGTATATTTGAATCCTAATTGGGAAAAGGTATATAATTATCATGAAAATCTTTATTATCACATTATTTATTATTTTTCCTTCAAGTTTTTGTCATCCGGCATTCCTTCCTTAGGCGTGACTGTATGATGTCCTAACCTTGCATCTTTTATCATTGGTTTCATTCGTACCAGGACTTCCCACGGGACCAAAGTGGAAACTTACGTGAGCTGAGAGATTTTATCAGGAACAACATTGACTTTTGCAAATGGGTTGGCTTGTCTATTTTATCTCTTGAGGTCATTTCGTCTTTCTTATTCACTTAACATGTGAAAAATTGATATTCTATTTTGTTGATAGATATAACTCGATTGATTGTCTTCTGTTGAACTGAATTTTCTATTTGAATGGCAGGCATTGTCTGTGTTTTTAACTCTCATACTAATAGCTGTTGGGCCACATAAAAAAGTATACGATTGTGATGATGAGTGTCCTCCAGAAAGGGTCCCATTGTTGAAATGTTATTCAAACTCAAATGAATCTCCTTATGTGAATATGAGGCCCATTGATAGCAGCATTACACGGCATTTCTAAAGCATGATATAAACAGTGGGATACTGATGTCTAGTTGCAGTTGACAACACGAACAAAACAAAGGAACACAATATGATGTTTAGGTAAGAGTGATATGATTCTTATAAACTAATGAACATATTCATTTATTGTATATTTTCTAACCTGGACTATATTGTGCAGACTGCAGAGGAAACTGAACCCAATTAACTTGTAGCTGTAGATGATGAGTAAACATGTAAGCCATCTAGTCTTGTTACCATTCTTTCAGCATATTATGCTTTGAATAGGGTATATGATCAATTCCTGTAGAGTTTGTGTATATCCCCAAATAAAAACACCACGTGTTTAAACTTTTACATTTAGGCTTATATGCGTTGACTTGTGGATCATCATTTAGGCTCACTGGCTCAAGTTATCTAAATCACTCTTGGTTTGCGATAGCAAACGGACCAAGTGAGTACAATTAAATATTACAAGAATAAACAATATCGGACAAAAAAGAAAGGATCAAAGCAAACTGTTCTTTTTTCTATTTCATTATAGTTTCATCATTAATCCAAAGCTATTTTCATTCCATTTTGACATTTGATTGGATTTGTCTTTTGGCATCATCAGCCTCATATCAGTGTATTTCAACTTTGATTAAAAAACTAAAATGATGGGCTTGTCAAGGTACATAAAGGGGAAAAGGGGCAGAATAGGAATTTTGAAAGGGTATAAGTTCTCTGTCAATGGAATTATTTTTTTCTCAGAGTGGCAAAATGGGTGGGTTGAACTGGTTGAATGGTCAGTTTGAATAAATGGAACCAAGATTTATCTCTTCTTAGGGTGGTAAATGCTCGGGTTGAATGGTTTGAGTAACAAGTACTGATCAGAACAGGTAAGTTTTATGCTTCTGAATTATAATTGACCCATTTCTATGTTAGCTGTGCTTTTATATTTACTTTTGTTAACTTCATGATAAAAATATAAAAAAAAAAAAGAAACATAGAGGAAGAAAACTCACACCATTAATCCAAAAAGATATAATAGCCCAGAAGATACGTAAATCTCTATAAGTAACAAAATATGCTTACTGTCTTCTACATGCATGTGTCGATGTATTCTCTGTATCAGAGTATTTAAGTGATAGTAATACAAAATCAATAACACAATGCCATGCTCTTCTCCAAGGCAAAAAAAATATGACCATCAATGTACAGCTTCCTATAGTATATGTCATTACGACTAAATGTATCTCAAATGGCCATAGGCTCGTTTTTCTGCTGCACCAGCTGCTGGGTATCCGATAGCTCGACTTCCTCTTCTTGCCAATTCCGATCCTTCTGAAACAACAACTCAATCTGCTCCAGAGACTTCCCTTTCGTCTCGGGTACCAGTTTGTAAACAAAACCAACAGACAAAAATGAAATCACAGTGAATATGAAAAATGTCCCTGCCATTGAAATGGTACGAGAAACCGATAGGAAAGACATTGCCACGACACCGCTACATACTCTATTCCCTACCGCCCCTAATGCTGATGCTTGAGCCCGAAGTCTCAATGGAAAGATTTCTGACGTTATAACCCAACAAACAGGCCCGATTCCAATTGAAAAGAAAGATACGTTCCCACATATAGATAGAATTGCCAATGCCACACCGAGAGTAGTTCCTCTGAACAAAGAAAGACTGATTGCTAAACTGCCTAAACAAATGGTCATTCCAATTGTACTCACATATAGCAACGGTTTTCTCCCAACTTTGTCGATAAGTGCAATCGCGACTAAAATGAATAGAGTTTTTGCGACTCCTACAGCCACTGTTGCGGCTAAGAGCCTTGACTTCTGTTGAATTCCTGCAGTTTGGAGAATCTCCGGACTGTAGTACACCGTCGCATCAATTCCTGTGATCTGTTGGAAACACTGAATTCCGAATCCAGTAATCAGCATTCTCCTTAGAGAAGGAGAGGGACTCAGCAATTCCCTCCAAACAGCTTTCTCTTCTGGGTTCTCTCCAGCTCCAATTCCGGTTCCAGCTGCCTTGAGGATTTCTGATAGTCTCTCCTCAACCTCAGCTTCAATATCAATTGTTTTCAGCAGAACGGATCTCGCTTCATCAATTCGGTTTTGCATCACTAGCCATCTAGGAGATTCCGGGATAATGAACAACGCAAATGCTATAAAAACCGATGGTAGGATCCCGACTGCGAGCATTATTCGCCAGTTTATGTGTGCAGGGAAGCCCGAAAATGCATAGTTTGACACATACCCCAATAAAATCCCGAAATTTATGAATATTTCAGGGAAGGAGGTGAAAGAGCCTCTGGAGATCGTTGGAGAAATCTCAGCTATGTAAACTGGAGCAATCATGACACCAAAACCGATTCCAATTCCAGCAAGGAGACGACCGATCATTAGAACTTGAAAGGTAGGAGCTAAGGTCATTATAAGTGCACCAATCTGAAAGATAACTGCAGCTATTCCCATTGTCCATTTCCGGCCAAGAGCATCTGAGGCACGACCGCCGCCTAGACTACCCAACAGAGAGATGACACTCAAGATTCCCACAAGAATTTCTTCTTGAAACTCTGTGATCTTAAGATCTTCTTGGATAAATATGATTGCTCCACTCATAACACCAACATCTGAAATTTCAAAAAATATAAATGAGGATTCTGATCAACCAAAAAAATTACCCAAAGGATAGACATTTCACTTCAATGAAAAGAGCATTTTACTTCAAGAAGAGGCTGAAAAAACTTAATCTTACAAAATAACATCTTTGTTATATTTTCCTGGGAATAATGCTTGCTTAGTTTCATAGCTATGATATAATTGATAATATGTATAGATATAATCAGGTGAAATGGTCACATATATTCATGTGTTACAGGTATAAACTATTAATAATACCCATTTTGAATTTTTGATACAATATTACAATGTAAAAAAAAGGATAATTCGATGGAAATCCCCTCATCCCATGTACCATTTGGTACCCACTAAGGCACTAATCCCTTAGCCAGACTAGTGTTCAGGTAATTCTCAACCACTTAATAATCCCTTGATTATCTCAAGTTTGCCTTTGGCAAGACTCGAACCCAAGATCTCTCCTATAAAATGACGGCTAGTGGCTACTGGGCTATTGCCCAATGGTTAATATTACAATGTATCTAATAGCACAATCCTTTACAAAATACCCCTCATGTTTGTTTCTAAACGGCATGCCATATGATATTGTGGAATATTCTGTGTATATTGTTTGCAATACTAATAGGTCTTCCCTTTTTGGCTTAGCTGGACTTCTGGGTTATGAACAAAATGTCAAATTGCTTAACATTGTATTGTTTAGTTTAAGTTAATAAAGGAAAGGAGAGGAGAGGAAAGAGAATTTTTCCTTCTTAATCACCTAAAAAATGAAGAGAAAACTTTTGAAACAAAAAACAACTAAACTTCCCCCTCTAACTCTTTCCACTCCTTCCCTTTTGACACTTAAAAAAAACTTTAAAATACATTTTATAATTTTCCCCTCTCCTCTCCTCTCCTTTCCAACCTTAAAAAAACTAAACAATACAGTGTAAAGGTTTTACATAAGTTCAGTCATTCTCTCCAATCTTTTTGTAATTACAACTTAATTTTAAATTAAATTTATTTTAGAAAAACAAACCATTTTTAGATAATCGGAGAAGCGTAAATAAGCAACATATTCAATATTTGAAACTTTTATAATACCAAGTTCTCACTCTAATTTACCTATAATAAATGCTAACACTTGAGAGCAATTTTGCATGCATAATGTATAAGCTCTACTAGATCTTCCCTATAAAAGAAGTTTGGCAATCTGAACATCATTCCTTTTGTTCATACAGGCTACATGTATGATACATGAATTGGTAGTGATATATATAACACCGCCGAAAAGAACTCTTCTTAACAAACAAGAGACACAAGGAACAATGCCACACACAATTGGCATTGGCATAATATATACATCGACAGGGCATTTAGTAGGGTACGATATATTCATCAAATACTTGTACCTAACAAGTATCCCAATGCATTTAACGTTCCCGTAATATAGGAGAAGTTAGGCAATTATGTCTTGTAACTGAATAAGATCAATGCCATAAAAAAGCTGACAACCACAACACTTAAATCATATGAATAAAGAAACTTTAAATCTTTAAATCTTTATTTTCCTAAAGGAAATAAACTTTAAATCTTTCATTTTTTTTATTTGGGATTTAATACTCGTTAATTTATATTCTAGTTAAATTAGAGACCAATTTAGATTAATGAACAAAGAAAAGTCAAACCTCAAATTCGGCCCAGAAAAATAGATGTAACATTTGCTGAAAGTGTTGTACATTTGCCTGTCGGTGACAAACTTCTAAGGTTGGATTTTAAGGTTTTTATCGCTATTATACAAAGATTTATATAATTATATATAATCAGAATCAGAAAAAAAAAAAATATGACTACATATATATGGTACCGTAGCCAAGAAGGACATTGTTGAGAGATGCAAAAACAGCACAAGCAAAAACATATTTTCTTGTACTTGTGCTTCTTTCCTGCTGTGTCTGCTTGTACGGTACAACTTCCAAATCATCATCGCTATAATCATCAAGCCCGGAATCCATTCTTCTATATTTATTTTTGGATCCAAGTGGAACCCCAGACATACCCATATCACCACTCCCATTTTCTTGGGCACCCATATTGTACGGTCAACTAGTAATCCAAAAAACACAACTTTCCTCAACCAAATCCAAATCCGTTGATGGGTTTTCTTATTTGATTTATGATGAATAAAACCCAGATAGGAATCTAGATATTATTCATCTATTTTGATCAGATCTGGAAAGTTGAAGAAATCAAGAAGTTGAATATATTTGTATATATATAGCTTGACTTGAAAATAATATAAAAGTGGGCCCCTTTGATTGTATTACAAGTAGATTCTACTTGTCTAGTGGTGATAGGAGAATAAAGTATGGTGAGAGTTCACATATCAACATGGGAAGTATGGAGTTGAATAGTAAAAACCTTAAACAATATAAATGGAGAAAAGATGAACAAGAGCTTTCGTGGGAACCATGGCAACTACATCTAAATTTTATTTTAAAAGGAAATAAAATATTCTTTCCATTTATTTATCCACAAATTTTGGTAATTAAAAATTTAAAATCAATATTTCAAAAGGTTTATTAAAACGTGTATAAAATAGTTTACTTTTTATTTTTTTTTGGTAAATTTCAAGATTTTTAATATAAAAGGTATTTTTTTTATACAAGTTATTGTCTCATTTAAAGGCATTATTGAAAATTTCTATTTTTAACGAGGGTGAACAAGAGTTTTCATAGGAGTCAATATTTACTCACACTAAATCTAATCCGATACCAAAAGAAATTTATATTTATCAATTATCACTAATACCATAATAATATTAACTTAGTGAGTAATGACAACATCAACCATTCAAATGAAAATCAAACATTAGCACAATAATCTATAAGCTAAACAACAACTAAACATAACTTAAACACTAAATACAAACAAATTAAATACGTTGAACATCATCGAGCACATATTCACAAAGGAAAATTAGTAATCCTCCTAACAACATAGCCTAAAAATCCTCCTAACACTTTAAAAAAGTGACATGTGGTATCCACTAATTCTCTTTCATAATCTTACCCCCTGATTTTTTCACATTTCATCATCCAATAGTTAAGAAGATTTTTAGACTATTTTATTAAGAGAATTAACCATTTCTCTTTTTTAATAGACAAAATCTATCAATGTAATTAAAATTTATAAAAATTGATTTGATGAAATATTTAAATTCCAATGAATCGAGAATCTTTCATTAATTTTTGAAAATTAAAGCACACTAACAAATGAAGTTCAATTCTTATTTCATCAAATTATGTGAGTCAGACCTAACTTTTATACTACTTTTTTGTTTAAGGGATGTCTACACGATGCAATGCCTATAATGGTAATGCAGGATGATTATAACGGTGACAAGTAGTTGTGGTGATGTAAAATAAATAATGTAAACATAAATATTGTAAATTCATTAAAGGTATATTTAGTTATCCAATGTACTAATTATGGATAATTATTTATATTAATAAAAACACTTTGGGTATCTTATACGTGGAAAAGTTGAAAGGGGGAAAAGATGTTTGCTTTAATTATACCAG
>JANDBE010000048.1:39463599-39475199 GCA_024320915.1 Erigeron philadelphicus
TTTTTTTCATTGTGTTCAAAAAAATCGTTATTCAACCGAGTGAATTTTGTCGTATCCATTGTATTACTAATTTTTTTCACATTTTAAATCAGAATGGATGATTTAAAACAACTTGATTTGTACGACTTGTTCGGTATTCCTTCCACTGCAACAACTAAGGAAGTAAGTCTCTATTCTAATAAATGTAAACCTGCATTGGTTTTGAAGAAATTTAAATTCTAGTAACGAATTTTCATTGATCTAAATATGTAATCTATTTATATTCTTTACGGGAAAAACCACTCTTTTGACCCGTACCGATTATTCAACCAATGTGTAGGATCTTTGTTATGGACTGCATTGGTGAACTAGAATCTCCAAGCCTGAGAACGTCTCCTCTACTCACCACTCATTCACACCAAGTAAAATTACTTTATTTAAAAGGAAGCATCTGCCTTGTCGTCTTTCACGGATTTTAGGCTCCAATACCTTGACGGTGTATGTGAAAGGTTAAGATGTAGATATACCTTACTTCTATCTAAGTAAAGAGACTACTTATAAGTTCTACTTAGATAGTACAAAAGGACGTCTGACCTTTGCATGTGATGATGATCAAACCTTTAATCCAAAAACTAAAGTGTTTACCACTAATCCAAATTGTTTAGTTACTTTATGTAACTATTAATAATACCTTTATCATTTAGAAGTGGATGGAACTATCAACTATGATAAGGTTTAATAGTTCATTAAAGTGCACTAAGAAAGAAAAAGAACAGAAGAAAATGACAAACTCTGTTAGGCAACTAAGAGGCAAGGGTGTAGTCGGCATAATTGGTAAATTGGCAAGTTTGTCAGCCAATAATAATGCTCCACGTGGCTATAATATTTTTTACCAAAAGTTACCAATATTTGCCAAATTTGGAGGCTATAGTGTCGAATTGCTAGCCGAATTGCCGATTGGTTTCATCAATTAAAATAACAAAATAATAACACAAATATAATAAAGATATGTTTGCCAAAACTTGCCGATGTTCACTTGAATCGGCCAAAACTAGCCGATGTTGCTTGCCAAAACTTGCCGATTGAACTTGCCAAAAGAAGCCGATTCATATGCTATAGATTTGCCGATTTGCCGATTTTACCGATGTTTTTTGCCGATAAATTTTGCCGACTACACCCTTGTCCTTAAGTTTTGAAATTACAAAAAGAAAAATCCGTAAAAGTTGAATGTGGGATATTAAATGACAAACACGATAGTTATGGTTTTGCATGTCATCCGGTTGGTGCCTGCACGCACTGCATGCCTTCTCACTTTCTAATGCTCACACTTTTTCACATTTTATTGCAAATCCGAGTCTTCAATTAATTACCCTACTAATTTTGTCACGGCATGTATTTAACATTACATTTGAAGCAGTCTATTCCAAGCTAAATCCACTCAAATATATTTGATTAACACATATAATTTCTTAATGTTAGCTATATATATGATCTTTGCTTGCGGCATTTATAATTATATGGTTAATTAGCATCTTTCCTCGATGAATCACACATTCACACTTTTTTCAAATCATTCCTATTTTTGACTCCCGAGTATGGTGTGGTTCATGCTAGTGGCGGTATCACATGGAGGCAAAGGGCTTCAAAATTTTGATTTTATCATATATTTTTAAATTTTCAATCGATTTTTAAGAATTTATTATAAATTTTTAACATTTTGACTTATTCTATACTTATTTTTAATAGATTTTTTTAATTTTGCCCCTTTTAGAAAATTTTTTTGGTACTGTCTCTGATTCATGTCATATCGGATGAGCATGGTATCCGCACAATGCGGCGGTGGTGGTGGGGAAGGGGGTCTAGTGGTTCGGTGATGGTACTATTGGTGGTTGTGGCGGTGTCAAATGGTGTAAGTTGATGTAGTTGTGATAATGGAAAATTTAGAAGATAAGGGCTTAAAGTGTTAATTATCAAAATAAAGATTTAGAATGTAAATTATAATTTATTAACGATAAAACATAAAAGTCAAATGTAATTCTGGTAATTACCTAAAAAAAGATGTCATTTCCGGAGTAAAGATAAACAAGAAATCAAATGGATAAATACTTATTTCATATCGGATAAGCAAGAAATCAAATGGATAAATAGTTAAATACCCAATTTTCTGACAGTTTTGTTACGACTGGCATGCTAGTTTCCTATATGGTTTTTGGTTTGCTACACGCTTTCCAGCTCGCTATATGCTTAGTATTAGTTTAGTATTGAGTTCAGCGTAATTCGGTAGCACTGAGCGTCGATCATTTTTTTACTATATATATTCTTGTGAAATTACTAATCTATCTTTTAATCGAACCTAGATTGACATGATTATAAAAGTGTAATTTTTTTCCTTTATATATTTGATATTTCAACTCCAGAATAAAATTAACTATTTACTCTTTTTTTTTCTAAAAAACCAGAATAACATATAATTTCTTTTTGAGATTTTTCCTTTCTTTTTTCTTCCTTTTTCTATTCTCCTACTTTTTCTTCCGTTTTACTATATTTAACACATGGTACCCATGTTATGCATATGTCAATATCAAGTGAGTGAATATTCTTATGGTGTCATTTCATTTCAATTCATTATATAAGTTACTGTATTTTTTTGTTTAACACATGATATGTTATGAATCTGTCAATGTCATAACGGATGGCATATCATGAAAAACAAGTTCTTTAGAAATAACAAATTAAATTGCATTATATTTGGATTTCTAAATCTACATATAGGTTTGGTAGCTTGATTCCCCATGTGTTACTCGCTGGTTAATTTTCTGATATTAAAAGAATGATGCATTATTGAATTCTAAATCTAGCTACTCGCTTAAATTGCCTACTATTAGGAGAAGGAAAATGCTATATGCTTGTTAACCTAATAATCATCCTAACATTATCACCATTTGACATGTATAATTCATTTAATATCTTTTCTTATCACCTCCCTTGATTATTTCATACGACTTAATCTCGTACTTAAGAAGATAATTAAGCTAATATTTAGGCGGATTTACCACAACTCAAAAAGAAAAAAAAATAATTGATGCCGATGTTATAAAAAAATATTTTTCTTTCCATGAAATGAATGTGTATGTGTAAGTGACGGTATCACGATTTCTTCATCTTACACCTAACAAAGATTTTTTAATTTTAATAGTTACTTTTCTACTTCCATTTCTTGGGTTTCCTGGTTAACAATGACGGCGGTGGGCGGTAATGGGGAACAAGAAGTTTGGTCTGGGAGGTATGGTTGCAGCTTGCCAACAAAGACGTTCGGTGGCAAGTGTCGGAGCAAGTTTGCATGGTGTTTGGTGAATCGGTGTGGGACTTTTGTTTTTCCGTTTGTACGACTTTGTATTTGGGCAAAAGTTTTACGGTATTAACTGTTTTGTCATTGTGAATAGTGTAAAGCGACAACAATTTTTGCCGTTTCGTTGAACTATCAAAAGATAGTTCATCTTTCCTCTTGTGGACCTGACTAAACGATTAAAATTCTTATATGTTCGTAGGTGAATTTCAACCTTATAGTGTCATTACTCTTAGTCTCTTACCTAATAGTGTCATATATTTATTCCTAACAAATAAAAGATTATTTGGTTAAATAATCATAATGGTCCACATTTCTTTTAGCTTGATCCCTGTTATGCATGCAGAACAAGTGTATGCTGTTTATGTTGCAGAAGAAATGATACTTGCAACTTCCCTTTGCCAAATTACTCAATTTAAAATTTATACAACACTTTTTGAGCTTATTTGTTGTGATAAGAACACATACACTATATTGAAGATGAAAAAACAGCCATACAAGGTACAAGGACTGAAAAGGAACAACATTCTAAGACATGCACATGATTAATCTACTTGGTAAACATACGATAACCCTAAGGGCAAAAAATGAACAGAACAGAAATACAACCCTTATGATGATGAACATGGGAAATCTTTTCTTGAATGCTACATAAAGACAGACAAACAACCGACAGAGGATGGATTTGTAAGAGCTTTGATCAGAGGCCAGCAGATACGAGCCCATGGAGTGTTACAATACCTATAACGACATTTTGTTCATTAATAACCGGCAAAAACTGAACAGGGGATGGAGGAGCCTCCATCTTAGCCATTGCCTCAACCGCCATTCTGTCTGCACTTATGGTCCTTGGCTTCCTAAAATTACAGCAAACACATGCTTTTGTAAGAACACATTTTTTGACCCACATAAACAAACACAAACAAAAAGACCTAATCCAATGATGATACCTGTTGCACATTTCACCAACACTAAGTTTGAAAATGCCCTCCTTGCTAGCTTTAAGTGTTCGCCTCAGATCACCGTCAGTGAACGTCCCAATAAGATGGTAATCATCATCAATCACCAAAAGGCAACCACATCCTTTGCTACTTAGCTCCACTAATTGATCCATTATCAAATCTCCTTCTTTACATACCGGAAGCTCATTTTGCTTCTTCATCACATCCTTCACCTGCAAATCACAATTAGATCCGTACTTAATTACTTATCATCACTTCTCTTTACAGTTAAGTAATTAAGTCATTTATTAAGACAACTAATTTCGTTTTCTGATCAATACCGTTAACGTTCAGCATACTCTCACACAAACCCAAATTAAAAACAGTACAAAGCATTCTGAGATCATAAACACAGTTCTCTGTGTAAAAGTGAGCAGCGGATAAACAAATACAAACAGCCACATAAACCAGATCTTACTCAACTCCCAAAGGCTAAATCAGGATTTTGTACGACAAAATATTAGGCAATGAACAAAAACAACAAATCATAACAGAGATATGCATCTGTTTCCACCAGAACAACATTCATTGCCTGGATCCTACATAAACTTAAGATTACGCCACTTTTAGGATTTTGGCCTATCATTAGACTTGAGCAAACGATATGCTAAGAATTCTTCTTGTTGGACAGCTATATTATTATTACTGTTACGGTCATAATTAGTAGTATTTCGGATAAATAACTAAAAAACCTTGTCAGGAATATCAAATAGCAACTTTTGGGGCATTTTTTGTACACAGCCAGTCAGTCTGACCTTTTTGTGGTGTCACTTCAACTAGGTATGCACCCTCATCTAACTACATCATAGCTCAAAGACAATGTGAAGAAGCTACCAGGCAGCAGACGATCTCAATGAAATCGCAAATGTTCTATTAAACCATCCTTATCATACACATTCACTTGAAACTGTAGATGATTCATTCAAAGCTTCTGGTGAGCTTCAAATGTCAGCAAACGCCACTCTAAATTCTCTATATGCCTTAGAATGTGCATGGCATAATTGTCAATGAAATCGCAAATGTTTAATCCTTTACCAGGAATAATGGTCAACTGAAGTATGAATGTGAGACAGATAAGAAGCTTTTCACTACACCATTTGCTCACATGAAAAACATGGATAGACATGACATGGCAGTCATTGCTCTGCACTTGAGATATGCAAACTACTAATCTCTCTAGATTCAGATGATCTGATGGGTGCATTGTTTTACTTATAAATTGATTGGTTTGGCTAGACTTTACCTCTAACTGGTCAAATGGGTAAAGCTTATAGAACTTGCTTAAAAATGTAACAGGTCAAATGGGCCATATTTTGCCTAAAAGTGTATTTAAATGCGTACAACCTCTTATCAAACAAATAGATTAGTTTTAATTGTTTGCTTTCTCATATTAAATCCACTAGTTACTCATAAATATCAATAAACAGGAAGCATAAAGATCTTCTTGGGTCGACCCACCCTGCCCGTTTTGCCACCTCTACCCAAAATATTTGCTACATCCTCAAAAACTTACACTTGATGCTATATGATCAAAGACTCAAGATGAAGATTATGCCCTGGACAGACAAAACTGAAATCGAAGGAAGAAGTTAGGACTGGTTTGGACCAGTAGTGGTTATATCTGGGCATGTTCTTGTATTTAGAGTAAAGATGCATTGACAGTTTTATTGGAGTCTATGTTACCTGGGTCGATTATAAAATAAGAGAAGATGACTAAGAAAATGGCATGGCACGAGATTATGAAGATTGAACCTTCACTAAAGACACATCTTAACTTTTTTTAAAGAATATAACTTTACTTCCACATCAAGCCAAATCAACTAACTTCCAACTCCCCAAAGCTAGACTTCTTTAAAATCTTTCCCATATACAGTATATTTTACCTAAATGAGGGAAATTACGAACAAGCCTACTAACAGAAAATAACTATAGGTCCTACAAAGTGTATTATATTGGAAAAATACTTAAAAATTCACCTAAAACTAAACCCATCATAGATTCATATAACTCATGTCCAAGATCAAAACTTTCCACCATATGAACATATAGTTCTTCACCCCAAACCGAAACCCCTACTGAAAAGCATCACACCATCAAAGGCGGTAAAACGTCAACAGTTCTCAAGTCAAACGATGCTAGATACGTACAATAACATTAAACGATTGTTAAGCATAATACATAGAACAGATTTTCTTATGAGGGTGTATGGAATTGCATATGTTTGATTGTATACATTTTGCAAACACAATATCAGTAAATCGACCGAAAATGCCATCCAAAACACCCTCTTACATACTTATAAGAACACTTAATCAAGATTCAAGAAAAAACCCAATTCCAAGATCAAAACTTTTACCTAAACCAACATCAAATTCAACAAAAACCCAAATTCAAGAATCAAAAAAATGTTACCTTAAAGATCAAACTTTTGCCAATCCTACCAGCAGGATGATTAGCAGCATAGCTTTCTTGAGTCAAATTCATAGCATCCATGATAGCAATAGCAACAGTACATCCAAACACCATTTGTATAGCAGTAGAAGTAGTTGGTGCCAAATCAAAAGGACACAATTCCCTTTCTAAAGGCAAATGCACATTCATATCACACATTCCCATCAACACATTCCCTTCAACCGATGTTATCGATATCAAATACGCGCCTTTCGCCTTAACACAAGGCACCAATTTCACTAATTCTTCTGTATTACCACTTTTGCTAAACATTATTAATATATCATTTTCTGTTAATATGCCTATATCTCCATGAAGTGCATCCACAGGTGACAAGAATTGTGATTTGATGCCTAAAGATACAAGGGTTTGAGAAATGTTTTTTGATACAAATCCGGATTTTCCGATTCCTGTTATAAAGATTGTTCCTTTTGTGTTAAGAAGTGTTTGGGTGAATTTCTGTGTTTGGTTATGGTCTAGTTTGTCAAAGAAATTGTTTAGGTATTTTTGTTGGCATTTGAATAAAGATTTTAGCTTGTTTGGATCTATTTTCTGTTCTTGGTTTTCTTCTGATGATAATAATGAATATGAGAGAGACCCCATTTTGGAATTTTTGTTTTTTTTATTTATGGGTGGCCGGAAATTGAGATTGGTTCGCCGGAGATGTGTTTTCCGGCGAAGGGGTGAAGAGATTTAAGGTGGGAAATAAATTGGCGCAGGAGATGTTATATATATATAAGATCTGCAAGTTTTTATACACCGACATATTTTAGCGAGAAATATTGTATCTATGGCCCCTGGTTTATATAGATACTTATGCTTTTAGTCCGATTGTTTTATAGCTTTGTCAATTTGAGACTGATAAATGAAAACAACCGTGTAAAGCGAGTTTTAACTTAAGTTGATAAGTGAAAAGCTTGAATGATAATATACCTGCAATCACAACTCGTAGTCTCGTATCATTAGAATTGGGCAAGTTTAGATAAATTTTTATTGCTTAGCGGGTTGATTTGGTTAGTGGAGAAAACACATAACGGGTTTAACAAATCGACATTTAAATCATTGGTCAATTAAAAACAGGATCAAATGGGTTCGATAATTGTAAAAATACAAACCCACAACACCACTGTGAGTTGCATCAACTCCAATATCAGTGTAGACTACCACCGTAGCAACCAATGTATATTATACGTCGATGTATCTATGCTACTGTTTTCATCGTCGTATCTTTTTTATTATAATTATAATCAAAAATAAAGAAAAAAAGAATGAAGATTATAATTATAAATTTATGTTCGTTATTATTATTGTTATTAATATTTGTATTGATGTGAAAAGTTACTTATTATTGAAGAAGTTTTTCGTCAACAGACATTGGGAATAAGAAGGTCAGATACCACGTGGTCTATGGTTTCCTATATAGTTAATTTAGTTTGTCATTATCTTTACAATTTAATTTAATACTAATACTAATGTATAATAAATAATAATAATAATAATAATAACTATTACTGGTATTTTTTATTAATTGTTATTATTATCACTTATTGTTATTTTTGTTATATAAAATGACAATACGCATGATTATAAATAATTTTTACAAATTAGAAAGAAACATGTGTAAAGTGGAAAAAACAAATTTAATTGGGCGACTCGCATCTGTTTGACCCGCTTCACGAAATTGACCAGCGTAGACCAGCACCTATTTGGGTTGTCATCCGCTTTGACCCGTTATCCAAACCTGTCTGACCCGGTCATTTTGTCAGGCTTAAATAATACGAGTAGTACTCTGTATGAATTAGAATTAGAAAATATTTTGATGAAGGGCCATTTATGATTGAAGATGAATGTAGGTCATTAAAATAATAACATAATAAAAAGTAAGGGGCCATATTTGTAAAATCCAAATCAACTAAAGGAGTGATTTCTAAAAAAGTATGTGGAAAACTACATGGCAATGGTTTAATTTTAATAGATTAATGACATCTTGACATTGGGATTAAGTTTTCTCCAAAATTGATATATTGACATTATTAGATATGATTTTCTCAACTCTGATGACATGATAATACTTGAGTGGTCTGTTAGTGATAACTTGAGATTAATGTGTCCGATATTTGAGTTTAATATAATTAACTCATAATAATTTTTTTAAAAAAACCTTTAAATTAAAACGTAATAAATTTTAATAGATTGCTTGGTCTCAATGGTGTAAGTTGGCCTATTACATTCAAAAGCTATCAACATTTGTTTTTAACTTTTAGCAGCAATAAACCAAACACTTAAACACCATTAAACCAATTCCCTACCAACATGAAATATAGGTGTTTGGGAAACCAGAAACCCAAAAGAGGGAGTGACCTATTCGTGTTTTTTTTATCTTTGAAAAATTTTAGCTGTCTTAAAAAGAAAAGATAAATGAAATAAAAAGATAAAAATAAAACTTTTGAAAAAGACAATCACTTTCTTAAAAATATTATTTGTCACTAGATTTTAGACTTGTATATATATAGACCCATTCTTTTTTCATTCTTTTTTTTCTTTCTCTTTAAAAAGTTTTGGTTGCGCCTTAAAAAGAAAAGATAGAAGAAAAAAAATAAGGTAAAAATAAAACTTTTGAAAAAGACAATCAATTTCGAAATAATATTATTTGTTACTAGATTTTAGACCCGTATATATATATATATCTATATGTGTGTGTGTGTGTGTGTGTGTCTTTATGCAAATTAAAACATTACATTTTCTTTATCAGCTTCAAATCATATTACATATTACTAAATTAAAAGATTATATGTTAAAAAAATTGTATATTCAAAGGACTGAAAACATTGTTGCAACATCTAATTTGTGGTGGTGGCATTTCAGGGAAGAAGAAAAAAATACTTTAATTTACGGAAGAAATTAATCTTCTCCTTTGCATCAAGGGTTGATAAACTGAAATTTCATACCGGCCAGGATCTCAAATTCAGACATGTGGAAGCACATTTTAATATATCTATTGATTTGGGTCAAAAAAGGGTTGATCTCAGTTGCAAGATTATCGAGAGTTTGGGCTTTGGAACGACTATCAACTTCCGGTTAGATATATAGTTGGACATTGAGCCCCTGTTCACAATCTTCCCATCTTTATTTTGCCCTTGAAAAAGTTAAACTATGTTATGTTGCTGATAGAATTAGTCCCTCAAGTTATGGTCTACGGTTCACATGGGAATGGTCTAGGCCTATCCACTCTGATCTCGAGCTATTTGAGTTGCAACAACTTTATTTGTTGGTTGCTCATGCACGTATCCCTATATCTACATCAAAAGACAAGTGGCATTAGGGTCTTGATTAATTTGGTATTTTCTCAGTATCTAGTATTAAAAGGCATATTGCAAGGCACAATCGTGTGCAACATTTGTATGTGTTTAAGTGAAATAATAGGGTGCCGGTAAATGTGGTTGTTGTCTTTGGAGGGCTGAAAAGGAACGACTCCCGACTTTTGTTTCCCTAGTCGTGAGGAATATACCAGTCCAATCGGAAATGTGTACTTTTTGTGGGGAATATTCGGAAACAAACGACCACTTATTTGTGTCATGTCACTTCTCTCAAACAATTTAACAAGTGGTGGCACAATGGTGCTAAGTTCCTTCTTTGTTTGCTAAATTCACTCACGCCATCTTTCTTGTTACTATATGGTGTCTTTGGAAAGCTCGTAATTACGAGGTGTTTAATGAATTCCTCCTGTCAGCGTCAAAAGTCATTGAAGAGATTAAATCGTTGGGCTTCCTATGGGTCAAACACCGGTCCAAAGATGTAAATTTAACTTGGTCATGGTGGAAGAGTTTCGGATTTAATGTAGTTACTTTAGTGTTTAAGTATGTCTTTTTTTTCTTTGTTTTTATCATAGAGTTTTGTTTATTGGTGTTTATGTATAACCTCCGGCTTTCAGTTTAGAGTAAAAAAAAATTTCTTCAATTAGTCGTTCAAGGATGAAAAACACCATTATCTAATTTAGTTTATTCATTAAACTTACTAGGTTTTAGTTACGTAAAAATTATATATTAATGAGACTATTTTTATTGTTATCATTGATTAATGACATAGACAAGGGTTTTTTTTTTTTTTTAACATCAACATAGACAAGGGTTAATTAAGAGGAATGAAATAAAGTGATTGGTTAATAACGAGTTCTACTAATTATGCATTATATGTTGTATGTTTAGTATTATTTTTTATTCTATATAAAATACGTTTAAAATTAGTATATTCATATATTTTGTATATCGAAGTCTATATAACAAAAAAATATATATATTTATGATTTAAGTCTAAAGAAAATAACTTTGAATGTCAAACTAAAATATTGAAAATAAGACGAAAAAAATAACATATTAATATAAATTAAAAAATTAACATGACAATTCATACAAATAAAGAAACCAACTTTGTAACTTATAATTATACTAATGTAACTCCATCTTTTACAAATTATTATGAATGCTACTAATTACTATACAAACTTGGCAATCGAGGAAGCTGATAGCTATCACCCCAATCTTTTAAACATGTAAACAGTAAATTAATAAAAACCGTTTGATCCTATATATCGATTGGTACTTACATAACCCTAGCAGAGATATACAGTGTCAAAGTTAATCAACCACTTAAACTCAATTATGCCTCTGACAAAATTCGAACTCAGGTTGTTCTTAGAAAATGACAGCTGATGGCCAACTCTTCGGTTGATTTCTTTTAAACATGTATTTTTTGTTAAAAAACTTGAAACATTCGATGATTCATGTACCTACTACCTAGCTTGCACGAGAATATTCCTACTTTTA
>JANDBE010000048.1:39587084-39599368 GCA_024320915.1 Erigeron philadelphicus
CAAATTTCCTTGTTTAGCATTTATTTTTATTGTAGCTTATAGGTTGATCTTATATTTGTCATAGGTTGTCGGGAACACTTGTCAAGTACGGTAAACTCTATTGTGATTTTTGAGTACTCCATTGAGGTAAGATACATGACTTTTCTCACACTGAAGGCACAACAAAAATGTGGTTTTCTATAATTAACCTCTTAATCGGATTATCTTATGTGTATTGGGTTTTCCGGGTTATGCGAGAGGTTATGTGGGAATGTATGCATCTTTCAATGATTTATGTTGGTATGATGATTTTTAAAGTAGAAGTAAATATGTGCATATTAAGTATGATGCTTATAATTATGTTGTCATAATATGTTTAAGACATGTGTTGTTGATAATGTCGTTGATATGTCTTAATGTTGATATGTGATGGCTTCTATGTGGGACTTAAGTATGACATGTCCTGTTCACTAGATACACGTGGGAATTGTTATGAGTTGTGTGTACCTTAGTGAGATTAAATGCAAAAGTAGACGTGGGACTAATTAGGTAACGATTGTACCTATTGTTAAAGTAAAATGTGAGATGTGGAAAATCGTTCTAGCCTTAGTGTTAGTGCGTAAAAAGTAAGAAAGATATAAATACGTGGTAAATGCTATAAATAAATTTTTGAGATTGACGTGGGAAGTGTTAAGCTTAACCCGTGCTAGTTTATGCCAAGCTAGTGCGTACATGGTCGCTTGAGTGGCTCCTTACGGCATAGTTACGTGGGACTAGTATTTCCGGGTGGAGTGACTAACAACCAATGTTAAAAGCATGACGGGATGCTATGGAAATGGCATTGCCTTTCCTGAAAGTTAAAACGTGGGAAATCGTGCTAGTTGTAATGCTAGTGCGTAAGATGTGGGAAATCGTGCTAGTTGCAAAGCTAGTGCGTAATATGTAAGATGTAAGAATAAGTTGATTAAGTGGTTTATAAGAATATGTGAGAAAGATGTACATATAGTTTAAGACGTGTGATTACAATGTGACGTGAGATTTAATAAGATATGTTGAGACGTGTGATAAGTATGATGTATCGTTGATAAGAACAATTAGGAGTATATACTCTACATGTGCTAATATGAATACGTGTGACAAGTTTATGTGTGATATGCCAAGATATGATATGATGTATATGTTGATATGAAATGAAATGTGATGCAATGTGGGAAAAGGGATGTATGGGTTGATCTATGATTGTTGTGGACGATGTGTAATGTGATTATGTTTTGATAAGTAAAATATGACGAAGTTTTATGAAAGTAAAATGAAGAACGTTTTATCAAAATGTGTGTATCTTACTTAGCTAATTTATTAGCTAACACTTGCTTTTATGAAAATGTTGTGTCCTTCAGGATAAACAGGTTTGAGCTAGGAAAGGATTAGCTCGGTGAGATGGGTAGATGCAATAAAGAAGACTAACATAGTTTGTTGAATGCTTAGACTTCCCCTTTTAGCCTTATGTCTTGGCTACTATCATTTGTGATTTATGAACATGTAATGATGATGGCATTTATTTTGGTGCCATAACTTGGATTTCATTTATATTGTTTTGATGATACACGTTAGTAACATCATTTTATAAAGGTACCATCCGGTTACGGATGGGGCAGTTTTAAGTGATCCTTTTTCCGCTACTTTTTTAAACGTCGTTTGACAAAGTTTTTTGAAATCCAGTTTTTAAACGACGGGTGTTACAACTAGGGATAGTTCTTAAATTAGAATAAGCTCACGTAGTCACGTGACATTTAAGAAAAAGTGAGGAAGAGATTTAAGAAAAGTCTTATAAAAATAGGCTTTATAAAATATTATTGATAGGATTTGAGAGAGGTGGAATTTCAAAGTCATGATTACCCCCCTTTACAAAAATGGGAGGTGATCACTATATTACATCTTTTTGCCATATACAATAATGTATGGATTATATGATTGTATAGTGCAACAGTATAATGTATACATTGTTATGTATAGCTAAAAAATGGTTTGTATAGATTATTTCCCTATAAAAATACTATTGAAATTTTTTATTAATATTCGGGGAAAGTAAAAATGAGGTTGTCACACACCTAATTTGAATTAAAATCCTTTTACATCTTAACTTTTAATTCCATAAAAATTATTGAGGCACAGTCATTTATGCAATAATATACAAAAAATATTTTTTTTAAAATAACATATGAGAGGTTTTTAATTCTTCACCTAAATTGAGTGTTTAATAATCCCACAGTAACTTTTTCATTTACTCATATTTTAACTTCTTTTTAATTCATCAATGGCTTTGTAATTGGTTTTTTTACCCGCTTCTGATTGGAATCACCCTACAGAGTGAGAACACCTCTAGAGAGGTGGATTCATAAATTAATCAAAATATTTCATCAACATTTCAATGTTATACGAAAAACTAAAGTCATTTATGTTCAAGGTACTGTATGGGTTCGGTCGGTCCGGATTTTCGGACGGGTCTTGGTCTGAGGTTTCCGGGTTAAAATCTCATGCCTAGTTTATCTTTCCTTAACAAATAAATGAACTACACACAAATACGTAGAAGTCAAATTAAAAGATCATGTTTGAATATCTTAATTAATCATAACAAGTCTCAAAATACGTTGAATAATTGTGCTGATAACCAAAGCTTTTTTGATTAATATGATGATACGGTTTACATCATTCAGATATATAGTCTCGCATATACATTAACATTAGATATAGTTTCTAGCTAACATTAACTACACTAGGAAAATAATATTCATCAGGTCTATGGTTGATCAATTGGGACCCCAACAACTCAAGTACATGACTTTTCTAAATGACCCCTCGGATTGATCAACGCCTCTGTTGGAAGCCATGGCAGCCGGTGAAGACAGCTTTTTGGCCTGAGAGATTGACCGGAGGTTGGACTTGGCGTGGTGGTGAACGGCCCTGATGGTGTAGTTCCACCTTGCGAAGCCTTGATCTTTAAGTGCTTCCACCAATCCAACTGTCCCGGCCACCACCCATGCCCTGCTTGTTGAACTCATTGTATCTATATTTTCTGAAATTTGCTTCTTGGAAATCCTTAAAATGGAGTTGTTTTTGTGTTTAGAATCAATATTATGTGTTTGTTGAAGAACTGCAAGACTGAATGGGGGGTATATATTGATGTAAATTGCCAATGGTAACCAAGTTATCAGAGACAAAAACAGTTGTCTATCATTTGGATGTGCCAATGGTTTTGAAACACGGCATTACCCAAAAGGCCCTTGATTCGACTTCACTTTTTTATTTTTTGTCCTTTTGTTTCTTATATTTGATTATTAAATATTTTAATGTGGATTTGTCACTTTCGCATTTGGGGCTCACCTGCTGAATATTGTATGATAAAAAATAATTTAATACTGTAGATTATGGAGATGCATGTATGTGAACACTTCCAATATAATATTTATTTATTTTTAAAACATTTAAGAAGATAAGGATCCATACTTCTTTGAAGTTCGAAGTCGCAAGAAACAACGGAGTATCAGTATCAATCAGTTCATTTATCTTATAGTGTGTGTAATATAAGGTTCATTTTGCTTAAAAAACCAGTTGTTAAAAAGTTACATACTTCTTACACTTTAATATATCAAGGACTACTTTCTATATATTACGTATTTATTGTTTTTTTATTATTCTCTTTTTTACAATGACAATTATTTAATGTTATTTATTCAAACCTAACAATAACATTTAAGGTGAGCAATTTGATAAAAATGAGAACCTGCTTAGTCTTGGTGAAATTTACAAATGAAAGGTGCTAAAAAAGGGGGCCAAAAAGGTTTTTTTTTTGAACATAATGGCCAAAAAGGTTTAATGCTCCCTTCAAAATCGAAAATTTATTATGGTTTTTAATTTTTTTTTCTATAAAGTTAAAATTTTGCTCTTTTTAGATTTGTTTTACATGAGTTTTGTTGTTTGTCTATTCTTAAGCTTTTTTTTTCCTTGGTACCGTTTTTGTTTGAAGATATTTTAAAATTAAATGACATATATAGGATAAGGGGATGAAAATAGTAGAAGTATTTGAACTTTGAAGCATCACTCCCTCCACCCTAGTACAATTTTTGTAAATTCATAATCTTTTTTAGTTATATTATATAAATAAATCGGTTTACGCTAAGTGAATGATTTAATTTACAAAAATAGTACCTTATGTTATGGTTGTTTTGGACTGTATCATTTATATGCGATATAATAGATCGAACTTATTCTATGGGCGCGCACAAAAGGAGACATGCTTAAAACACCACATCATGAGTCGTCATATCTTTATCCACCATGGCTAGCTACTAGCACTTTTATGTGATTTTGGATTTATTTAATTCGCACTTTTATCCACTTGCACAGTTGCACGTGGGGAGCTTTTATACAAATATCGGGGTTTGAAACGATCTGCTTGGATTCTTTGTCGTTTTTGCGAAGTTATTGAGTTTATGCATCATCGTCAAATGATTATTGTGATATATTTCTCATCTAATAATTTTGTATAACAAGAATTAGATAAAATCAGATGATTTGTGATTGGAGAGAGTTAAAAAAAAATTAATTATATTACGAGATTGTAAGTTTATAGGAAGAGAATGTCAGTTTATAACAAAGTCATTAATACATGATAAAAATTGTTTAGTGTTAAGATATTTTAAGATTTTTTATGTAATCTAACAAGAAAAAAAAAGGAAAAAAAAAAATAAAATTACTTGTCAACGAATTTCATTAAAATTTTGGGCCAAACAGCCCTCATGAACTATCAAGTTTTTTTGATTACAAAATACTAGAAACGTTACAAGCAGGGCGGATTTGGATACGTGAAAGTATGTACTATTGTACAAGGCCCATAATCTTATTAATTGGAGCCCAAAGGTAAATCTTACTATAAGTCTATAACTATAGTCTAACTTCATATTTTACAGACAAGATTTACATGGCTCAATTGATAATCCGTCAAAAAGATCCGATAGATCTTATATTATATATAAAAGTTGTAAAATGAAATTAATGTTAAAACTTAAAAATTAATTAGAGCTTTTATGATTTTACTTATAATAACAACACTCGGATCGCTCACTCGACTCACCAACGTCTTCTGAAAGCAATCAAGACTACTCTTATCAAGATTTTCGTCTCTCCATATGACACCGTACGCAACTCTTCTATTTCCTTCTACTCTGTTAATTCTGTTTATCTTTTTAAAACTTTTGAATATATGAATGAATGAAAGGTGTGTTATTTATTTTGCGGAAGAATGTTAGATGAAGACAGATGAGATGAAGCTTAAATAGGTCACTTCATTGGAATCGGTAATTACTAATTTTCCCCCTTTTCACTATAAATTAAATGTGTCTAATTTATTTGGTGGGTGTTTTTGTGTGATCACCCACTTCTTCCTCTCCTTCTTCAGTCAAGCGGTTCCACCAGGTTTGTTGTCTATCATTAGCAATTGAATTAGTATTTTCCTTAAATCCTCAAATTTGTGGTTTTTATTTTGACCTCCTATCACCAACAATTCCATTCATGTTACTACTTTGTAATTTATTAATTAATTGATTTGTTGAAATTGATTTGTAATTCTCTTTTCTAGAAATTCAGCTTGATTTTGGTAACGAATTCATTTTCTGTTGTGGGCATACGGGTAATTAGTTAGATTCATGAGTTTTGGTAATGAATACAAGGTGTTTGATCAAATGAGTGGGGTTCACATTCTTGGAAATTGGTTTTTAAGTTGTGATTTAAGTCGTTAATGAGCAAGGTAACATATTGATGTACTGATCTGCTGCATTCTCATATGGTTGAGTATGTATATGTTTTGGTTTCAATTTCGGAGTAGTATATCTAAAATCTGATACATTATGTTCAATGTATACTATAATTATGCTGTTATGATTTTGTATCATGCATTAATGAATTGCAGGCGTGAAAATCCATTACCAAACTCCCATTCGCATTTCAGTGCCTTAAAGGTGTTTGATGAAAGTTTTGTGAGAATATAATTTTATCACAATCAAACTCCCATTCGCATTTCAGTCTTTATATAATTTAGTAATATAAGTGCAGTCTATATATTTCATTCATTGAGTATATAGTTGTTTAATACATTAGTAATGATCATAAAACAATATGATTACACTCATTTTGTAAATCTCAGAATTAAAAAATTAAGAATGTTTTATGTGTCAAAAGTAGACTTTGGGAGAAGTTTAACATGTCCATTTTACCCATGTATATTTTATATGACTCATTTTAGTAGGCCTAAGCGGGATGGGTTGGGCCAACAAACTATGCTATGCATTTTTTCATGAACAATTAACGCGTTACTTATGATCGAATATGATATCATTACAAAAAATCGATATAAATGAAGCGATTTACGATGTTGTATAATATAAAAATACACTTTGGGTGACTTTCAACTTTTTTGATCCTTTCTCTCTTTAGCCTTCGTTTATTTTTCTACAAAAATTTTACCCACCTGAGATATAAAACAACCCAACTTAACTCATCGATAAATAAATGGTTTGAAACTTCTAATTGGGGGTATCGTGAGTTGAGAAAGCTTCAAGAAGATTTGACGGATGAAATGGTGGTATTGGCATGATAGCTAAAAGAGAACAGTCTTAAGGTGAAGAAATTCATACGAAATACAAAAGGAGCAAGGCATACTCTCAGTTCACATATATAATTGTTGCATTTAATTATGGATGCCATTTGAGTGCAGGTTATTGAAACAACTGAAAAAGCGGTTTAGCATATCTTGGCAAGCACCAGGTGGGTCAATTCACAGGCCACTACCATTTACTCGAAGAATTCCAAGTAGGAGAAGAAAACACTACATTGCCTAGATTGAGAAGACATGTCATGTAATGTAGAGTGTACACAACCTTTCTTATTTTAGCTTTTTCCCTGGTGATTTTGATCTTCATTTTGCTTTCGTTTTCATGCTTGAACAGACACCCATCTTCCGAGCACAAAGGGGCAATGGGCAAGATACTCATGAATCATTTGACTCATCTCCTGGTAAGAATTTCTTCCACTGTGGTTGATCTCCTTGTGCCATCAGTAACATCTCTTGAAATTTTCATCTTCTGAAACGTATTCTCCAAGCAAGGCAATGTAAGTTCAATCATTGCATCTTTCTTAGGAGGCATACTAGGTGATCCTTCACCAACACCATTACCAACCCCACCTCTAAGCTGAGAAAGAGTATCTTCACCAAACATACTCCTCTGAAACGGGCCACCTCCACATGCCCCACCAAAAGGACTAGAAAATCCAAAAAACACAGAAGATATATCATCCGGGTTCCTAGGATTCAATTTAAACGAAGATGAACCACCATCATGGTGTATCCCAGAAAGCCCGCCGTGACCGGCAGGGGGCACCTGCCCTTTCAAACCATCCTAACCAACTAATTATATATCACTCTCTTTTGCTGATCACTCAAAACATGATTGACTTCAGGGGGCACCTGCCCGTTGGGTTCATTATGTCACCTCATCAAAGTTTGTCATTTATTCAATGGGTTATGCATCTGAGTGCACGTGGCGTCCAATGTCCATATAGACTGCCAAGTCTAGTTCAATTTCTGTTAGTTTAAGAAATTTTGATTGGTCAGATACAAAAAGTTGTAATTTTGAAAGTTGGATACACTCGATAAACCATGTTAAAATTCGTGCCATACTATATAATCTGGGGGATAATTTTTGGACATTTGAACTCAGAGAAGTGAATACATTTTATTTTCTTATCTCCGTGACTAATAAGACTGGTTAACAGGAAGCTTTTACACATTCAAGGCACTGGATGAAAAGACGGAGCTTAAGATGTGTTCCTTTCAAGCTCCTAAGATGAGGCTTCTTCACAGCCTTTCTATTGACTCGAGTGTTGGTATGCAAGTAATGTTTTCTGGAAATAGCAAACAAGAAATTCAATTAAATAATGGTAATATGTGATTATTTGACATAGTTATGTTGTCCTTAGGAAGATACCTGTTGTCCTATAGTATATTGAGTTAGTCAACTTCAATATTGATTTAGCTCATACAACTTGGTTTAAATTTTTATCGGTGTTTGTTTTGTTTTAGTCCTTTTGATCACAATTCCTTATAGGACTGATACCTACGGACTACAGTATTACAATGAATTGCCTATAAGCCCAATGATTTTTAATCTAAAACAAATTAGGGCGATGTTTTTTACACTTACTAATGTGGGGCATGGATTTGTATCCAACAAATATGCCCAAGCCAATTGGGTCTCTCATCTACTTTAGCTACTCCACATGCTACATGTTCTAACTGAGCCACTTGATCACGTGCCCTGCTCTAGCTGAACGTCACAATATGGTTTAAGTTGGCATCATTATTCATTAAGTGTTTCCAGGTTTTCCACATCTGGGTAACGACCTGGCTCAACAAATGAACCCAATGTGGTTCAAACTTTAAAAACCATTTCGTTGATCCACATTCATTTGCCAACATCGGTATGAGTTTATACCCATGACACAATGTTCCCCCGTGTCCAATCTAGTGGATAAAATGGAAGCTCCTAAATCATGTGTTAATGTACCATTGGATGTTATTGAAAATTTATGAAGTTTATGACACTTTTAGGATTGCATCACATTCTACTCCAGTTTGTATCTAATTGGACTTTGTATCTAATCTGAGTACTATGATCTGCAGGTTAGACTTCGCTGTCTTTCCAGACCAAAATATGACCTCCCAATATTTGTGCCAATTTTTTCACCTCAGTCAGCACAAACGTTGTTGTATTGTAAGTCTCTGTTAAGAAATTGCTAAAAATAATTAGCTTTGGCTTATTTACGTGTTTAATATGTGCTTTGGCTTAGTTAGATGATTAATCATGCCTCGAAATGCATATCGGTATTAACTATAAACCTTGGTAAACAAAGTAATATGTTAGCACTCCTTGATGTAGCAGTTAAATACCTAAGGGAATTTCTTAGAAAATGCATGTATATTTTTATATCGTAGTATGATGAAGAGTAACGTTAATGGGACTATTATGTTCAATTTATGCAAACTTATAATGTGCAGAGAACATTGTTGTTGGTTTTTTACAAGCATCTGGGAACCTCAATCCTTTGCATGATGTCATGGATGAAACACATTACAAGGAGAAGTATTATAAAAGCTTGATTCCTCTTGGCCTGAAGTATGCCGAGGTGTGTTGTCTTTCATCCTCTTTGAAAGTATTATATATATGGTTTGCCTTTCTAAATTCATGGTGTGCCTACTTAACCACAGATTGCATGCAGCTTTTACCCTGGGGAGGAAAACTCACTAGCGAGTCTTTAAAATTTTTCTCACCAATAGTCATATGGACCAAATTTTCATCAAGCCATGAAAATCACAATATTTTGTTTTCTGCATTCAAGGACTACTACAAGGTATCCATTGGAATTTTTGTGTGTGTGTGTATGTACGGGTTTTGTAATGATGATAATCCAATTAGACAAGTGTGAATCTGGTTTATTTTAATTTCACTCTTAACTTTTAACTATAAACTGGCAGGCCTGGCTCAGTCTAATGGATCAGGCAACAGAGGAGACAGATGCTTCTCAAATAACTTTGAATCTTGAGGCACAACATAGATATCTAACTTGGAGAGCCCAAAAGGTATGTCATGTTTTCTTTATAATCGTTCAGAAGCATATACAATTGATATTATTTGGAGGTGGCATAATGGCCGGGTTGGGTACCAGGTCAAAATGGGTAAAATCTTTATACAGGGTAGGTTGGGTTTTCTCAACACACTTTATGTCCAGGACTGTAAATAATTAGTGTGGCCAATTTGATTACAATTTCAATAATGATACCAATATTCTGAATACAAGGATTTTGAGAATTTATGCATATACAGATATACTATGGGCAATTTTCGATTTCTTTGACAGTTCGATCCTTTTGACACACTTCCAATCCAGCTAATCTGCTTATTTGTTTGACCCGTTTGAGATGGAACACAACAATTCAACCTCTTCATAAGTGAATAATATTGAGATTGTGACCACTATCATTGCATAATCTGCTTATGATAGTTACTATATACTGTAATATTTGATATGCACAAAATGCCATCTTTATGGATATATTGTTAAATGCAACTGTGTTTGGTGTAACTGAAGAATCTATGTCTTTTTGAGGTCAGCTACAAATTTTGATGAGGTTTATATAGCACAAGCTTCTCAATTGTTTTTCATTATATAGATGTGAATCTTGGTTAAGATGCCAAATCACTTCCCAGATTTCTGTAAGTCTATATTTACTGATTCGACACTTGTTACTAGTTACTCAGACTGGTTTATTCCAACTTTTTCTTTGGATTTACTGCTCATTGTTGCTGTGTTCTTTCTGATCTGTAATATTCATCTATGGTGACTTTATTGGCGAAACAAGCATACAAAAACCTACCTTATGCATGTGGATGGTTAAAACTGTGTGTCCTTAATTGTTACATGTTAAATACTAGTAGTTAGATAGTGTTAGTATTGGTTTAGCAAGCAGTTAATAATAGAAGGGTCGAAGTGTAACAATTGTTGAGATCTTTAGACAGTTTATTAGGAGGTTATAGCAATTAACCCTGATCTATATTAAGTTATTAACTAAGAAACTAATAGCATGCATGCTTGATTTGATACACATTCTCTCATTTATAGTATTTCTCTGCATTATTAATTACCATGCGACTTGGTAGACAGTTGACCACATTTTGTGCCATGGCTACTTACAACTTTGATTTCTAATACTACCCTTGTTGCCACAATCAGGATCCAGGTTACCATCTTCTCAAAAGACTAATTGGGGAGAGTCTTGCAAAGGTATCATTCTTTGATATTTCAGGTCACATGTTTTCCTAACAGAGTGACCACATCTCATTTCCTTATAATGACTACTTTGTGCAATTTTGTTTCTTGTAATGCCATCTCATTTCAATGACTATGCAGGATGTGGTAAAGGAGTTCCTCTTCAACGGAGTGAATGAGCTTGGAAACAAAACCTTTCTGGATTACTTTCCAGAGTACGAGCGTGAGGATGGTTCCATAAACGAAAAAAGAAGTATTGTTGGTAAGTCTTTTGAGAACCGGCCTTGGGATTCTAGAGGGGTATTTATTGGAGGATCCTTGTAGCAAGTCACATTGTAATGCAACCATGGTAAACACTTGGTATGCTTGTTGTACTACACCCCAAACATTCATTTATCGTTTAGCAAAATAGCAAGACATGTTATTTAAGGCTTTAGTTTCTCCACAATTTTTTGTTGTTTGAGGATGATTTCTTGTAACGGTACAAGCAGGAGTAGAATAATATTGTGTTATATGATATCGATATCCAGTTCAGAATTGGATATTTGTTGGTATTGATGTATAATTTATGAATTTAGAGTAGTACTTGGATGTTTTTAACTCGCACGTAATTAACCTAGCTTAGTTTTTGATAATGCGACAACTTCTCTTGTTTACCATTAATTTATTTAACTTTTTAAAATTATATTTGTGATATTTACTCCAACTATATTAATGTGAGAGTCAGACAATTATTTTGTCATCCCAATTTTCTTTAAACAATTTATAATACTTTGGAGAACGTAGCATGAAAAATTGGATTCTTCTGGTTATTAAGCGTATAATTTTTTGGGATATTTTACTCTTTTTTTTTAACATTGGGATATTTTACTATTCGGTAGGGGAAATACCATAATTATTTATTAGTTTTAATCTTGTTACGGCTTTTACAAGAATGAAAGTAAGAAGGGGAAAAAGAACACGACGGAAACTCACATAAAATTAAGAAATTTGGATATACCATTTAGAGGTGGGGTGAAGAACCGAACCGTGGTCGACCAAATAGGAATCGTTTTTGACCAGAACCGGAATCGGTTTTAGGTCTTGAAACCCTGAACCAATGGAACCGATATATAGGTTCCGGTTCGGTTCGGTTCCAAACTGGTTCTTAGAATCGGCTCCAAATTATCTGGTTTTTTTCTTTTGTTTTCCAGAACTTAACGGTCGTTAGAGGTCTTTTTTACTACGCAAATCGATTTTAGAGCACTTGATTGTTAATACACCGAGCCTTAAGACTTTAAATACCTTCATAATAATAATATCTAGTGAATTAACACAAAAAAATCCAAGTTATTTAACAATGAACACTTGAAAAAATTGAAAACTCGCTAATAATTCATTTAACGGCCGTTAGATGTCTTTTTTATTACATAAATCGATTTTGGGGC
>JANDBE010000048.1:39616081-39627414 GCA_024320915.1 Erigeron philadelphicus
TAAAAATTAATTGTCACTAATATCTTCAGGTTTGAACAGTACGAACATCCGAAAATCTTTGGTGAGCTAGGTGCCATAGCGGTGGTAGGCATAGCCCGGTTCGGAATATCCGGACTTTCAATAAATAATTTCTACAATAATCCGTATTTCGAAAATCCAATAATTATCTCAATTGTAGTCTAGTCTGTGTAGTAGAGGTGCGCTTTTTTAATGAAATGAGAGCCATGGTTAATAATCGCCTCCTGTATCCCCACCCTTTTTTTTTGGTATCCACACCATATCAATCCAAAATAGTGTGGGCTCCCTGTTTGTAATGATAAATATGGTAGACTAAAAGCGGGCCCCCTGTGGTCGAGTTACTAAAAAGATGGTCGGGATACCAGACCCCTTAATAATTCTGATCATAATAGGAGATTCTATTCAATATAACTAAAGCTTGTACATCATGCATATCTGCATATATACATTTAATCTGGTGTTCTTATCTACACCTAACTATATACCTAAAACAAAATACAAAACAAAGATATATAGGTCAGTTGGGACCCCAACAGCTCAAATACATAACTTTTCTCAACGACTCTTCTGATTGTTTTGCCTTGTGGATATCTTCCATGCCTCTGGTTGAAGCATTGGCCGCCGCCGGTGAAGATAACTTTTTGGTCTGGGAAAGTGACCGGAGATTGGACTTGGCGTGGTGGTGGATGCTCCTGAAGGTGTAGTTCCACCGTGCAATCCCTTGGTCTTTTAGTGCCTCTACCAATCCAACTGTTCCGGCCACCATCCATGCTTTGCTTCTTAAAGTACTCATCTTGTGTCTTTAAAATTTGTAACTCTCGGATATATATGATTAAATTAAATACTAGAATCAATTTTGGGTTTATATAGTATAGATATGTGTGTTGCAAGTGATTGATGAAAGAAAATGAAAACTAGAGTAAGTTATATAGTGAGAGATATGATTGATGCAAAGGAAAAGGAGCCCACGGGAGAGTGAAACAGCCCCAGTTTCATGGGATAAGACCAATAAACAGGAAGCAAATGCCAATGGTTTTAAAACAATGATTTCTCAATTATACCCTTCCATTTCTTTAGCTGTCTAGCACACCTTTTTGTGTACTAGTTATATACGACCGTGCCATGCGGCGATAAGTGATGGTATATGGGTGACATGTGATGGTGGTGACAGCAGAATATAATTATTAATATAAAAATAATTGATGTAAAAAAGATTACATAGTTATTGTAAATGTTTTATAAATAGTTTTGTTAAATAATATCAGTATTATAAATGAAGATATTTAGATTAATAAATAAAAAAGATTATCAATTAGTTATTTGAAAAAATGAAAGAATATGCTATAACGTAAGTATAGATAATATTGCTTCTTCTTTTGGAATTTCAGATCAAAACGATCCAATTGGATTTTTTTTACTCGTATTATTTAGCATGGGCTACTATTAACATATATTCGCAGCCCAAGTAAATAAAGGTGGCTTTTACCGGAAAAAAAGAAAGTAATGGAGATTTACTATCCATTATTTTTGAAGCATAACTACATATTTCCTTAAAAACATATTTTATAAGCATTGTATATATATATTAAAAAATTACATTTTAAAGAAATAAGTAATTATGTCTTAAAAACGAGGGATATATGTCAATCTTCCAAAAAAGGTTATCATATCACACAACATTAATAAATGGAAAAAATTTATACAACCTCGGGATCATGTTTAACAGGTTATTATGCATAAATGACTTGCACATTAAAATATTATTTTTTATAATAGGGATTGATGTCTATTATATAACTCCTGATGCATGTAATAAAATATAGGTTATGTCTATATAGTTTTTTTCTTTAATATGAAAGAACTATGGTGTAACTTATGACTTATCCCAATAATATAAAGCCCAGTAACTAAACGAAATGTTCTCCTGGCCCGTTTTTCTGGCTAAAAGAACTATAGTGTAACTTATCCCTTTGATATTAAAGCCCAAATAACCAACGAAATTTAAGCTGGCCCATTTTTTGGTTTCTGTTTTATATTGGTTTCTCATGTTATTTTCCATCATAACTCCTATATACTATTATGCCCTTTATTTATTTACATATTGAATATTATTTTAAGTAGTCGAAGTATATAACTAAAACAATCACTTGAAAATATCGATAAATACGCAACCCTTCTATATACGATCTACAACGATTACTTCTTTAATCCGTCATATATTATTCATAAATTTACGTGTAATTGTTGTAGATGGATAAGATATGTTGTAAATTTATCACCACCGATATACTAACTATATTAAATGTTTGTACCCGGCCACCGACCACCGTATGGATATAATGGTATTATGCTAGTAATGTGGAATCTGTCTAATAGCTAGTCACTCGATCGCCAATGAGCTAATTCATGTGAACATGTATATACTAACTGAAATTGAATTCTTTGATATCACCATAATTATGATTAAAAATTATAATTATCCACTACAGGCTTAAACATAATCCATGGTTGCGGCCACATTTCCTCTAGCTCCTAATTAGCTACAACAGAAGATGGAGAGCAGTGGGGTTAAGTTAATTAGGACCCCAGCAACTCAAATACATAACTTTCCTTAACGATTCTTCTGATCGCTTTGCCTTCTCTTCCAAGCCTCTACTTGAAGCAGTCATGACCGCATGTGAAGACGGCCTATTAGCGTGACCTTCATCTTTTAGTACTTCCACCAATCCAACTGCTCCGGTTATACTAATTCTTGAGCTCATACTTTCCCTAATTTTGATTAGAAATGTCTAATTTAAATGGGTTATATCTTAATTCATTTAATTAGAATGTAACCCATTTAAATTATGACTATCAAAATGTTTGAAGGAATGAATGTGCTTCTTAGGGCGTACGTTTAAATAGAGATTACTAGCAGATAATTTAGTGGGAAACCACCTGGAATTAATATAGAAAAACAGGTTGCTATATAGAGATTTGGAAAAGCCATAGGTTTTAGGATATTTAATTGCAAACTATGCCCTTCCACTACAATCAAACTATGATATAAAGTTCTTTATTTTGTATTTTTATAATAATTGTAATGTAAATAATGCATATAGTGGATGTGTTGCTTCAAGGTTGGCGGCCTCGTGTGATACATAATTAAAAGGTGATAAATGATTGTGATAATAAAAGATGAAGTAATCTATCATTAATATTGATTGTTACAAAAACTGTTTAAAGTTGTGTTTAAACAATTTTTAACCTTTTAATAACCAGAATTATATCATATATAAGTTTTCTTCTAGTCTACTTGAAATTTGTGTTTTGTATAAATTCGGATCATGTCAAAATATGTCAAAATATATGGGTAAATATATAGTTAAGCTTTGCCCAAAATAGGGAGGAATTAATATTTCTTTGTTAATTAAGAATGAAAATTTTACTCTTTTAGTTAAATCCAATCTTCACACTCCATTTCATTTTAATAAGAAGTAGAGATCATTTAAGTGATTTAAACCGCACAATGCGGTAAGTAAATGCTTTATATAAGTTTATTATTTTTGACCACGTTTATGGCTCTTGCATGTTGTTTAATACATTATATATAATGTGTAAATTATAAAAGAGTTCATTTCAAGACGTATCTTCTATAATTGAATTTTAAAAGTATATGTTATAATCTATGAAATGAACTAATTATATAAATGTTTATTATTTTTAGGAAATGATTAATCGTTTTAAAGATTCTTTTAATAATCCGTTTAAAACCACAAATTGAGTATCCAGTAACTCATTTTTTAATCTTGTGTTTTGATTTAGTTATATATGTAATATGACCCAGTTTATTATCCGTGTATTTTGGGTGTGGAGATAAATCACGGTTCTTAGTTTCTGTGTTCCCATATCCATTCTTATTCCTATTCCTATATTAAATAAAAAGAAGAAGTTCTGGCCTAAAAGAGTTCTTCTTGCATATTTTTCAAGCATTGAATGATAAAGTTCTAAAATTTGACCAATAATGATCAAATTAAATAACAACTCTGTGGATGTATTTTAAATTGAAATAATTGTATTCACGGGTTTTGAATTGAAATGCAAGTCTTGGATAAATGAGTCGGGGATGTAAATCAGATATCTTTTCATCAATATGAAAGATTATAAAAAATCATGCACATATATACAATTCATTTAAAGTACATCCACTCTAGTTTCTATATACGTTACCTAGCTGCCTATATATATATCAAGAAGGTTTATCAATTGGGACCCCAACAGCTCAAGTACATGACTTTTCTGAATGACTCCTCGGATTGATCAATGCCTTTGCTGGTAGCCATGGCAGCCGGTGAAGACAGCTTTTTGGCCTGGGAGATTGACCGGAGATTGGACTTGGCGTGGTGGTGAATGGCCCTCAAGGTGTAGTTCCACCTTGCGAAGCCTTGATCTTTAAGTGCTTCCACTAATCCAACTGTTCCAGCCACCATCCATGCTCTGCTTGTTGAACTCATCTTGTCTTTTAACTCAAAGATAATTAATTGGTGTTTTTGTTTTAGTTGAAAAGTTTGTTTTTGCTAGTGTTTTGATTTATTGAAATCTATGTGGCGTGGTTTTATTTATATAGAGTTTTAGGTGCAGAGCATCTGAACATAAACAATTCAATAGAGCCCCCAGTTTAATGGGATATATATAAAACTAGAGGTTTACTTGGATGACCAATGGTTTTAGCAATGGACAATGTCGATGATGCCCTTTAATATAACAAGTTGTAAAACAGGACAAAAGTGATACAAATGAGCCCACAAGAGTATTCATGTCAAAAAATACTTATCAAAATTGCTATTTTCATTTTAAGGTTGTTGTTTATCTGTTTAAAGATAATACAAGGGCTAAGCTTTGTATAGATCTGGTTACATCTACCATTAAAATAAAAGTAATTGGGTGAAAACTAAGAACCTCTAGTCTCATGTATAATATTGTACTCAGAACGCATATCGCATGAAACTCATCACACATGCAAGACAAGATATATCTTTTACTGGCCTTTGATAAGATTTTAAACCTGTAACTTTACAGTTTTTATCTTATGAGCTTATGTGGTCACATGATGATGGATACAGTTGATATTTGATCGATTGGTACCTTAACCGACACCATTGGTATATATTTTGATATATGCTTACAATCTTCTCATTCTAACTTAATTTGACTAAAAATTGTAATTGAAGTTCAAATAAATTATACGAGTATACTCATATATGATTGAGTGATTGACTAATGTTTACCATTTGTTATAATTAGTATCGGTTTTTTTTTTTGCTTGGTAGAGAATATTTATGCATTCTGATGATTACATATTAACTAGGTGGGGTTTGGCTAAAATATAATTACTCAAAAAAACTAATCTGGAATTAGCATGAATTATCCAAGGCGTTCAAAATTCACCCAATATAATAAAGAGGCATCGAATGTTTCAATTTTGGGGCAAAATTATTCATGGAATCACTAGTCGGAGGCTTGCCTGGAAATTCTGTTAGGAATGAGACCGTTACAACAGATTTACAAACGATTAACAAGGAAACAACATTAACATCTATACGTCCCACGGATACAGAACATGTAATTGTATCTAGCCAAGATCTTTTAACCGAAATATTTAACAGGTTACCCGTGATTTCAGTCATTCAGTTGATGTCCGTATCCAAACAATGGTACTTATTCATCAAAAGCTCTAGCTATTTCCAAAACTCTGCTCCTGGTCCTCCTATCGGTTTGTTTTTTGAAGGTTGGGATGCTCGTTATAAATATCGTTACGTGGGATTAGATATCGAGAATTCCATCAATAGACCACCATTTACCACTTTATGTTTTGACTCTGGTGCTATAAAAATATTACAATCTTGCAATGGATTGCTCCTTTGCGCGAATGATTTTCAAAAGTATTATGTTTATAACCCAACAACCAATAGGTTTAAAATGTTACCAAAGTTAAATAATCATAACCCTGATAGCACTTGTTGTATGACATTAGCTTTTGATCCTTTAATATCATCTGGATACAAAGTTGTATGTAGTTATCTGTATCGGGTTATGATGATAGAGATTTACTCTTCTAAAACGGGCAAATGGAAGATTTTGAATGAATGTATGGATGATTTGATGGATATTGAGCGCGGTGTGTATGGACACAATGCTATTCATTGGATGAGTTTTCCAAATCGACTTGTTTATATGAAGTTAGATAAGGAATTACTTCATTATATTGACATAGATACACCTGATACCACGATATATGGTACAATACTTGATGAATTTTTGGCCGAGTCACGTGATGGTATGCTTCTTGTTGTGCGTTGTTGTAGGTTTCGGAGGTTAAATGTTTATGAGATAAATAAAGATTATTCTGAATGGTATATTAAGTATCATCTTGATCTTGAAGAGGTTATTCGGGTATATCCAAAAATGATGACCCGTCTTGGGCTTCATTTTCTTGTTCAATCTCTTGTGCTGGGAGAAAAAGAGGAGGATTCTTATATAGTCTTGGAACTTCCGGGAAAACTTATACAATACAAGTTCGTGGTAAACACTATTACTCAGTTATGTGATTTTACGAATGAAAGTCGTCGGATTACTCAAGGCGGGTTCTTTCCAAAGACTATCTTCCAGCTTTCTGATTTTACACCTGAGAATCGTCGATTTATCAATGGCAATTGTTTTCATTTCATTCCTTCCCTGACTGCTGTCTAAGGTATTATATATTTGCCATACATGATTCAGGTTGTATGATCCTAATTAAAATCCTATTTGCTTGTAATTGCAAGCATACATGTACTTAAATTCAATTGTCATATGGGCCATGTATACTTCTTTTTTTTGTTTGTTTGTTTTGTTATAATGGTATAAGGGCTATGATGCAAGTAAACCGTGTTGTGTTTTGTTAGATAAAGTCATTGTTTGTATTACTTGTACTTGTAAATACCGTAGAAAGTAAATGGAAAATAGGAATCAGATAAGTCGAGTCTTTTGACAGAACATGAGTTAATGTCACACGATTATATACGGTAGGAAATGAAACATATCTAATGTGACGCAAGGATTGACTAATGGGCCACTACATTAATGTATTGACTATGGGCAGAGGCGGTACTAAAGGGGGGCAAGGGGGTCAAATGCCCCCCTCCAAATTTAAATGTTGTCATGTATTTTTAAATTTTTCATAAACTTTTAAAAATTTTCTAAAGGTTTTTAACATTTTGCCCCCTTTTAGATTTACTTTTCACAAGTTTTCTAAATTTGTCCCATTTGGGATTTTTTCCTGGTACCGCCTCTGACTATGGGGCTATGGGCTAGCTTGATGATATTCTTGGTACGACGTACTCTTGTTTTTACTAAATTTGGTTTTTTTGTTGTCCACTTCTGGGCCCTTGGGTTTCTATGGTAGAGGCCTAAGTTTACGATATTCCTTATTCCTTTGTTGCGTCATTAACTAATACCCGCAATTAAAAAGTAACGAGATATAAGTTGAAAATTCATATAGCTAAACACACTTGATTAACTTAGATTTTGTTTTTTAAGTAACGCTTGATTAAGTTAAATTATTGACACTTAGATTACACTTTTTTTTTGTTTCCTCATGTTTACCTTTAATCTAGTCAAGATATATAACTAGATGAAGGTGAACAGAGGAAATATTCATTCATTTATGCTCGTTATAAACACTTTTTTTTTTTTCCTATTAGACATGTTTGGGTTTATAAATTTTGGTCATATGTATTATTTTCGATATATAAAAAAAAAGGACGAATAAACATTCAGCTAACGTTATATTCTAGTGTATATAATTCTAGTTGACAAAATTTATTGTACTTTAGAACTTTTTATTTTCTTATAACCATCATTTATTTATGTCGTTTGATTTTGAAAATAAAGAAAACCACACTTGAAATATAATGCACGAACAAAATGATTTTAAGACTTGATAATATTGATCAAGCTAACCGTGGTAATCGAAAAACGAATGGAATTTGATTTATTTATCATACAGCTTTGAGGTTAATGGAAAAAATATGATCATCTTTTATCGAAGGTAAACCCGTATTTGGTGTGCGTGATATATATTTGTTTTTGTTTACAATATATAAATTAAAGTTGCGGTAATAAACATATATGTGGCTGTAGTTTAGTGGTAAGAATTCCACGTTGTGGCCGTTGAGACCTGGGCTCGAATCCCAGCAGCCACACCTTTTTTATTTCTCAATTTTAATTCTTGTAACTTGAATGATGTCCGTCAGTCACATTTTTTATTGTTGTAAGTTGTAACCTCGTTTTAGTTTTGTATAATTCCAATATTCCATACGTTAATGTAGCCCATCGATTGCACATGGCGAGTTTTCAACCGATAAAAATAAACATACTTCTTTTGGTATATGTCGAATTTAATAATAGGCATCCATACTATTTTTGAACATCTATTTTTTGGGCAATGGGCTTTTAACTATTTTTGAAAATTGGAATCCAAATTTAGAGCAACAAACACATATAAGTTGTGATGGCATATGTTAGAGTTCATAACGCTACTTCTATATATAATCTAAACAAAATTAGTTACGTCTATCTAAAGTATAGTTTCTTAGACAAGTGTAGTTCCTAGTAGATTATTATTAATTAGTTAACAGTATAGTTAGTTATAAATATTTCAGTCAAAATGAGATAGCTTGAAAAGGTCGATCTAAATTGCTAGAAAAGTGGTCACCAGTAAATTTCGGCAGATGAACCGCTGACAGTTAATATTTACTGTTAGCAAGTATAAAATATCGGCTGCTCGTTTTTATTTTTGCATACAAATTTTTTAATTTTATATAGCAAGAAGCTAGCTTTAGCTAACTATCTCCAACCACCATTCTCTATCTACAAATCACAAATTTTTATCATGTCTTCTAACCCCCACTTTGGTCTAACCCCCAATTGTATTTATAAATGCATCTCAATATCATACAGTCCTTACCAAACCATTCCCATGGATACCACTCCCAACTTGACACTTATCGAAGATTGTCGAATATCGCCACCTCCGGGCACCGTTGGCCACCGTTCGTTACCACTCACTTTTTTCGATACCACATGGCTACTCTTCCCACCCGTTCATCATCTTTTTTTCTACGACTTCCCCCATTCTAAATCCCATTTCATTGAAACAATTCTTCCCAACCTAAAACACTCGTTATCACTTACTCTTCGACATTTTTTCCCGTTCGTTGGCAAATTGGTTGTATACCCCGACCTCAATAATTCCGGGGTCATTAAAAAACCAGAAATTCGACATGAGGAAGGTGATTATGTCGCGCTTACTTTTGCAGAATGTAATCTTGATTTTAACGATTTGTCAGGATATCATTCTCGAAAATGTGAAACATTTTATCCACTAGTACCTCTATTAGGTAAAACTGTTAAAAAATCCAATTATGTCACAATCCCCCTTTTTTCTGTCAAAGTAACATTTTTTCCAAACAATGGAATCTCTATTGGAATGACTAATCATCATAGCCTATGTGATGCGAGCACCCGGTATAGTTTCTTGAAGGCATGGACTTCAATTGCTCGATTCGGTAGAGACCAAACATTTTTCGTGAATGAATCTCCACCGGTGTATGATAGATTGATTAACTATCCAAAACTAGATGAATATAAATTGAGCCAAACAAGACTCGAAACTTTTTATAAGCCTCCAAGCCTTGTTGGTCCAACTAATAAGGTCCGTGCAACATTTGTGTTGACACGGACCAATATCAATCAATTGAAGAAACGGGTCATATCAGAGCTTCCAACATTAGACTATGTATCATCTTTTACCGTAATATGTGGCTATATTTGGAGTTGTATTGCAAAATCATTAGTCAAAATAGGAGAAAAAAAAGGGGAAGGTGAGTTAGAACAATTTATATTTACAGTCGATTGTCGGTCTCGTATGGACCCACCAATTCCCGCAAACTATTTTGGCAATTGTGGGGCACCTTGTGTTGTAACCATAGAAAACGTTGTTTTATCTAGCGAAAATGGTTTTGTGGTCGCTTCTAAGTTAATTGGAGAGGGGATAAACAAAATGGTGAACAATAAGGATGGAATTATGAAAGATGTCGAAAGGTGGCACGACCCTTTTAAGATTCGAGCAAGAAAGATTGGCGTTGCTGGTACTCCGAAACTCAAATTCTACGATATGGATTTTGGTTGGGGAAAGCCGAAAAAATATGAAACCATTTCAATTGACTATAACGAATCGATTTCAATAAATGCATCCAAAGGTTCAACTCAAGATGTTGAAATTGGACTGTGCCTTCCTAGTACGCAAATGGAGGCGTTGGCGAATATCTTTAATGATGGTTTGAAGGGTTGAATTCTATCCTAATTATCTATCGTCACTTTTTTTTTTCCCCTAGTGTATCATTGTTGAATATATTTGTTTTGGACTTTGGTTATGCAAATTGTGTATGAGTTATAATATTAGCATACCTGCTGAAGCATATAGGCAATTGCCTGCTTTTCTTCTCACATAATAACAAAAATTTTAAAAATTTTTTGGTTATTTAATCACATGGGAATATAAATATTTGGTTTATAAAGGAAAATGCAGGGGGCTGCCTGTTTATTAAAGCAGGTATTATTTTCTCTAGATTTTATATTATTATTACTGCACGCATTGTTCTACTTATCAATAGGTTTTGATTTGTTTTTCATTATTACTTACCAAAAAGCAATTTATATATATCCAGGAAATGACATGTTTTACTTTATAAATATAGTTATATTAATACAAATATAAATAAATGTACTACAACAATACAACATCAAAGCACACAATAGCCATACAATTCAGATGAAACAATGTACAGAAAGAAAACAGATGTCTAGAAGTCCCTCTTCTAGAATGTCACGATAGAAATCAAAGACGGCATAGTTCTCGAAAGCTTATGACTTCTCAAAAAGCAATTGATATGGGCCCTTGTAGACTCCAAAAGTTGCCAAAATATTTCAGTTCGAAACTCGGAATAACACCCTCCGTAGCATCAGTCTGAAGTTCGTATACTTGTACTTTCATCCAATTGTCGCTCCTCTGTTGTGGAAGGCCTTTTATTTTGGGTCTATTCAATGTGTTGTCGGTGTTTTCACCAACCTTTGGTCTTATAACTGGGGTTTACGGACCGACTAAATAGATATGCCAACACTCACTCTTATCCCAATCATCTGAACTGACATATCTATCTCTTCCTGCCACCGGCATCCTCTTAAAATATGATTGGACTTTTTCTAATTTGTAGACAAGGTAACATGCATATTTC
>JANDBE010000048.1:39774071-39785500 GCA_024320915.1 Erigeron philadelphicus
CATCATTCCATCCCAACTCCACATCGTCAAGACCTTTCTTTTGCTGTAAATTGGCCTCCTGCGCCTGTATTGCATTTTCCACATTGTGTAGACCCTCAATGGAAAGTCGACCTCGAAGATCCAATAAGCCCTTAAGCTCGGATATTTTGAACCCATCATTACCTTGTATAATGACCTTGGATAAAGTTTGCAAATCTTGTAACTCACCAATACCTATAGGTATTTTGTTTAATCTTGGAGTATCACTAATGTCAAGATGGCGCAAGTTTGATAAGTTTACCAAACTCTTTGGCAAGCTAAATAGCTTTTCACACCCACGAAGCAGCAAGCTCTGTAGATTATAAAGGTCTCCGACTTGTTCCGGTAAACATGCAATGTCAGTTCTAGAAAAATTGAGGTATCGGATATGCTTGAGACTACCAATGGATTGTGGTATCTCGGTGATTGAATAATTACAGAGGTTTAGCACCCTTAGGAACTGTAGTTGGGGAATTATTTCGGTAAGAACCTTGTTTGACAAGAAGAATTTCTGCCCACCATCTAGACTAGCTGAGACTGCTAAAAGAGTTCGCAAGCGTTTAACTCTTAACAATGCCTTAAAGTTGTTATAAATTCCAAACTGTTTTCGAACAAATGACAGATGACGGACCTTGTTCAAAGCTTCACTTTCATAGCTAGCACCCATCTCATTATCCAATGTAGCGAATAATTCTCCCCCAGCAAAGATTGCCAGGTCATGCATGAGGTCGTGCATTATATATTGATTGTCCTTTGTTGAATGCATAAAAAATGACCTAGACAACAAATCTTCAAAACACTGACGACCAAATCCCTCCATAGACTTCATGTTATTTAACGGGCACAAAAACCCCTCCGCCATCCATAGTAGGACCAGGTCATCCTTTTGGAACACGTAGTCTAAAGGAAAGAAGGAACAATAGGCAAACAGCTGTTTTAAGATCCCAGGGAGATGATCATAGCTTAGTCTTAGAGCTGAACCAACGCCATCTTGATTCCGCAAATTCCAAATATCGCTATTCAACAACTCCTTCCATTCTTCAACTTCTGTTTTTGTTCTCAACAGCCTCCCAAGTGCCTTCAAAGCGAAAGGCAGTCTATCACATTTCTTAACGATACCTTCAGCAATCAGTTTTAGGTCCGGATGGGAATCAAAATTTTGTTCATTTAGCGAATATTGAGCAAATATAGACATAGCATCTTTGTTTGACAAATAATTCAAATCGTAAATGTGAACAAGGGATCCCATGTTAGACGCAACCATAGGATTCCGGGTGGTGACAATAATTTTACTTCCAGGTGCTCCTACAAGAAAAGGGCGTTGGAAGAGTTCCCACTCGTAGTTTTCGCTCCAAACATCATCTAGAACAAGTAGAAACCTTTTGTTGGAAAGTTGTTCTGCTAAGGCCACTTGAAGCAGATTCAGATTTACAAAAGTTGATTTTTTCTCCAACCCGCCACTTATTAGTGATTGATAAACAGCTTTACTAATATCAAATACACTGAAATCATCAGGAACACTTACCCATGCCCGGAGTTCAAAGTGATCCTTCACTTTATTATCGTTGTACAAAACTCGCGCAAGTGTGGTTTTGCCCGATCCTCCCATACCCGTTATCGACACGATGCTAAAGTTTTTTTGACCGGGGGCCGGCATGTCACCTCCCAATAACCTCCCCATTAATTCTTCTTTCTCTCTTTCCTGACCCACAATTGTGGATGGATCAATAAATGAAGTTATAACTTCCATTTTTGGTCTATGTAAACCTTGGATATTATTAATCAATCCCAGTAAATCTTTCTGTTTAAAAAGATGTTGCAATTTGTGTGTAATCTCATCTAGCCTAAAACTCATCTTACGGCCGCTGCCATATATGATCCATTTTGGGACTTTGTTAGCCAAATCGTCTATTAGATCGTCTATGTCGTAAGCCAAACGATGAAGCTCCATAAACCACACTTGAATAGCTTCATGAAGATACTGCTTCTGGGCAGCATCAGCAATCAGAGGTTGGATTTCGGATAAGATGTCGGTAAGCTGGGCTAGTTTACTAGATGAGATTTTTCTTGCAGATGTATTCATCAAATTTTCAGATCTCAGTTTTTGAATCATCATAGTGATGAATACGCTGAGAAAAATGTCCTCAATACCCATTTGAATTTGAATCGGAAAAAGGAATGGTTTTCTTCTTTTAGTTTCTTAAGGAAACAACCACAGGGCTAAAATTTTCAATATCTTTTAAATTCAGTTTACCACGCTGTCTTCCACTTATCTATATTACTATATAAAAGTTATACACATGTTGAAAAGTTAGAAAAAGAAAGTCACGAAATGACCATCTTACCCTTTATGATTTACTTTACACCATTAGCCCCTTATCTTCTAATATATAACCACCACTCTTTTTATCAATTATCTTTACATCAATTACCACCATAACTCGTCGCCGACACCATCACCACTCGTTGCCGACACCACCAAACCGTCGTTATAGCTACCACCGCTGCATTGCGCGGGTACCATGCTAGTTTCTGACAACAAAAATCAAAGGTTCTTAATATTCCTATATATCTTGTATTAATTAAATATTTAGGAGGAACAAGATAGAGGGGATGTAGCATCAAGCATCCAATTGTTCATGAAAGAGAACAACATAACGTGTGAAGAGGAAGGACGAAATCAGATCTTGCAACTTATCGAAAATTCGTGGAAAGAACTGAATATGGAGCTAATCGCAACCAACAAATATCCCCGTTCGATAATCAAAGTTGCCCACAACATGTCAAGAACTGCTCAAGTTGTTTATCAACATGATGATGATAGTTATTTCTCAAGTGTAGATAACCATGTAAGAAATCTTTTCTTCGACCCCATAGATATTGATCTAGCTGGCAATTAGAATTGATCTTTAAACATTTTGTATTCTTTTAATTGTTTTGTTAAGTAGCTGCCTATATATGGGTTTGTGTTAATTTGTTCGATAGAATTCACATTGATGTGTAATGTACGTAATGTAACATCATTGGCCGGTGCTCCACCTAGCTTGGAACCTAGCATTTGTAACGCTGTTAATTAATAAATATCTATATCTAAATAGAGAATATTTCAATATATCTCATTTCATATCATGTCGATATATACTAAAATAAAACAAAAAATGTATTTGAACAAGTTATGACAGCCATTTCTTTTTTCGTTCTCTCTCCTTTATAGTTACATTCTTTTCAACGACTAATACCTTATGCTATATTACATTTTACATCTTATTGAAATTTATATCTAACGAGCATAGTACATGTGTGTTGCAACGGAGTTAGAAAGATTAAAGAGACAGAAAAATTGAATATGAATTTTGTTATGATTTTCCATTCATTTGAGATGATATTTATACACGAATTTGTAAGATAAATATGAAAAGCTTTGAATACGTTTGACTTTTTGACTTTGACTAATTAGTTGACTGATTGACTTTGACTGATTGATTTTAACTGTCTTGTGGGAAACTCTAAAACACTTATTAGGGGTAGTTAGGGGATAAAAAAATGTTTTGGACAAATTTGATATTCCAAAGACAAAATTATCTAATGGGGTGGGGGAGGGACATTTGCTTTATATGGGAGTAGAGATAGAAATTTTTTCTTTTATTTTAATCAAAACTTATTTGAAAAGTTTTATCACTCAAATTATATAATTATTTTTTCATTATAAACAATTTTGTTATAAAGTAGTTTATAATTTATCACTACAACAAAACATGGAAACATAAGCTATAACTTATGTTTTATTATATATAAAAAAACCATCCGATATATAGATATAAATAAACTAAATAGATATATAATACATTCATACATTCAATTCAATATGTTTATTCAGGGTGGGGATTCCCTCAAGTTATCCTAACATATTAGGATAATTTTGGCCATTAGATGAAAATCAAAAGACCAAGATTTAAAAATAATCTTTTGACCCTTAATTTTTAATCAAAAATCAAATTTCCCAACTTAACTATCCCTTATGTTTATTTAACATTATCAACCTCAAAATTTAATATCTTCAATGGCCCAAATGAGTAGGTCAATAATTCAAACTTGTAAGGCCCAAACAAATCCAACCTCCAGAGTCCAGACCATCACCATCACGGCATTTGGCATCATCTAACCCATCTAGATCCTTTTCTTCACGAATTTTGATAAACATGTGCCAAACTTCCCTAACTTTAATTAATCCTCTATTATATTATCAAAACAGCTACCTTCCAACACTCTAAAGTCTAAACAGACACACTCAGATTCACTCCTGCTTGATACAAGCCCCCCTTTCTCAAGTCTTTTTGAACTTTTTTTTTTTAATCTGCAAAAAAGATGATGTTATTGAATCTTCTTCCTTCATCCTCTTCATCTCTCACTTTCACAAAATCACACCATAACAAAAACCCTAATCTTGTTTCAAGAAACTCAATTTCTCATCAATTTAAGCCTAAAGATTCAATCTTTAACAACACCCACATCAAACCAACATCTCAGATCTATAAAGTTTGCAACTTTATTAAAACCCCATATGTTTTAAGTGATTTTGGGCCAAAACCCACTTCACATATTGCTAAATGTTCATCTGAAGATAGTCAAGAGTCAACCCCAGATGTCGAAGTTGACAAAAAGTCAACAAACAAGACTCTGCAACTTGCTATTGTGTTTGGATTTTGGTATTTTCAGAATATTGTTTTCAATATTTATAATAAGAAAGCTTTGAATATATTTCCGTATCCATGGTTACTTGCTTCTTTTCAGCTTTTTGTTGGGTCTATATGGATGTTAGTTCTTTGGGCTACTAAGATTCAACCTTGTCCCAAAATTGATAAATCGTTTATTATCGCGCTTTTAGGCCCTGCATTGTTTCATACTATTGGTCATATTTCTGCCTGTGTTTCGTTTTCTAAAGTTGCGGTTTCGTTTACTCATGTTATTAAGTCTGCAGAGCCGGTTTTTTCAGTTGTGTTTTCGTCTGCTTTAGGTGATTCCTATCCTTTATCTGTTTGGTTATCCATTTTACCAATTGTAATGGGTTGTTCATTAGCTGCTGTGACTGAAGTTTCGTTTAATCTTGGTGGGTTATGGGGTGCTATGATTAGTAATGTTGGGTTCGTGTTAAGAAATATTTACTCGAAGAAGAGTTTGCAGAGCTTTAAGCAAGTGAATGGGTTGAATTTGTACGGATGGATTACGATTTTGTCGTTCTTTTATCTTTTTCCTGTTGCGATTTTCGTTGAAGGATCTCAATGGGTTCCTGGATACCACAAAGCAATTGCGAGTATTGGGAATCCTTCGACATTTTACCTATGGGTGATGATCTCTGGTGTGTTTTATCATCTATATAACCAATCGTCGTATCAAGCACTTGATGATATTAGCCCGTTGACTTTCTCAGTTGGAAATACAATGAAACGGGTCGTGGTGATCGTGTCTACTGTTATTGTTTTTAGGAATCCCGTTAGGCCATTAAATGCACTTGGGTCTGCAATTGCTATCTTGGGTACATTCTTGTATTCGCAGGCGTCATCAAAGAAGAAGGCTGCTATCGAAAAGAAGGATTGAAGGAAGCATCATATGGTTCATTTCTTATCTTACTGTTATTAGAAGTTTTGGCTTTTAATTTTGTTTTAGAAAGTTTCAGTACTTTTTGGTTTCTTTATTGAAGTAGGGTTTTAGTGTTTTCATGACTTTATGTGGCCCTGGTAGACTTTGATATTATACTTCAATGAGAGAATATTGATTTTGAAAATCTTTTACTTGTTACAAGCTTGTTGCTGATAGCTCTTCCTGTTCTTTAAATTTATGGTAATATGTGAAGTGCATGAAGTCTAGTATTGACAGAAAGAATCTTATGAATGTACATATCATGCTTTAGCAAGCTTGGTAGTGAATTAATGTGTGATATATTAGGCGATACATCACATCATTTGATTGTTTTATTCTGCGTGGTGAGTGATATGACACCATTGTAATTTGACATATGTCGTTAAGCCCGTCTATATCATATGTACTAGAATCATGTGTAATAAATTACGCACACCTACTGTTTAGTGGTGTGTGACAAATTCTGGTTTGTACATTCCGCTACCCTTCTGTTTTTGTAGATGTATGATTATCATTAGGATTGTTGTATGCTCATGTTTTGATGTATATACGCATACTTGTACACTTACACCTGCATACTTATGTACATGTATGTACATGATTACATGTATACATACATAATTAATTTACATAGATTTGAGCAGGACTTATTTATTTTATCACCCTCACCCGTCATCTAACATGGTTCGCACCAGTAAACATATGTCCAGTTTTACTTCATTATTCAATTAGAAAGTTGGAATCTTATAATCAGTCTAAAATATGCGCTATGAAGGATTGATTTACCATGTGAAATATGTTAAACATGTATCATATTCTTAGAAATTTGAACCCTTGTGTGTATTTCGGCACCAGACAATGCATTAGTTGTCTTCTTACACTAAAAATGCTCACAAAACGTATAGACGTATAGTGTATGGTTTTATCTTAATGACATCTATAAATAGGTTGTCATTGATACACTAGATATTAAGTTTGATCTTGTTCATAAAAATGCTAGCTTACATCATGGATGAATCATGGACCCCTTCCCTGGGGTAATGTGTGTTTTTGTTTAGTGGTGAGAGTTTCAATATTAGACTTTGTGCTTCATAGCAAAACTTTTACTATGTATAATTGTATATACATACTAGTTTACTAGCAGCCACTTTTTGACTATATCAAATTCTTGGTATGACACTGATGACCCATATAGTAACCAACCTTCTGGCCTTAAATGCTGTCCTGGTGACTTTAATTACGCTTAGTCATAAGCATACCACAATCACTAATGGTGATAGGTATGCCCAAAGGAGTCTGCATTCCCAAAGGAGTCAATATCACCAGTCTGCTATGTGTGGACTAACTGAGACCAGATATTGCAAAATGTTAGTAATCGGAAACCCAAAGGAGTCTGCATTCCCAAAGGACAGTCACATAATACTTGATATCTAAACTGGTTCAACGGTCTCTTAAAAGGGTGTCCACTGTACTGGAAAATATGATAATACTCACAAAGACGCCCCCTTCAAATTTAAGCTAAGCTACGCATCCGAAGGCTGGCCCCAAACATTTTCCACAATAGAATTCCATCTCTCGAGTCAAATTCTAACTCTCGAATCCTGGTTGAGGTCATCTCTAAGAGTCTAAGGAGATGTAGTGATTTCTTTGTTTCTTATTTGTATATTCTTTTATTAAATTCATTTTGTGCAAAACAATAAATTAAAGTATTAACTTGTTTCTTCCCTATGAACTTGAACGATGTTTTTTTATTTGTATAATTATATGCTTCCGTCGAACATAACTAAGAGCATCTACAATGGTAAAGCTTTTTTCTAAAAGCTTTTTATAAAAAAGCTTTTGCTCCAATGGTAAAAGCTTGATAAAAGCTTGAAACTAGCATAAAATTCTTTAAATTGTAATTATATATGTAAGAGAGAGAATGCAATAGCTTGAAGTTTTACAAGTCATTGCTAAAAAAGTCTGTACCTCCAATGATAAAAAGTCTTTTTAAAAGCTTTTTGTAATAGTATCAAGTCTTAGAAAAAGCTTTATAAAAACATCATTGGAGATGCTCTTAATAGTAGTATATGATTTATGGGAGAGGGAACCAATTAACCCCCAAATTGGTGACGACAAGATAAAAAGTAGACAGGCAATTTAGCAACGAAATCAGTAATGAAAACAAAATCAGTTAATAAGTAGTTAAGCACAGTCTCACATGATGAATATATAAAGTATTTTTTTTTAAACAAGGCAAATTTCTAATTTAAATACGGGAAGGTTGGGGAAATGACTATTACGAGTAATTTTTGCTATATAATGTGTTAATGATCGAATGCTCGAATAATATATATCGAGTAAGAGTAACAAAACATTGACTCATAAGGTACTATCTTCTTTCCGTCTACTATATTATTGAACAGCCTCCTTTTTGTGACACTCAAAATGTTAAATTCGTTTTGGACACTCAAAGTGAAAAGTGTGAGTATTTTTATAGTTGGTTGTGTCATTCAATTCGTTTGAATATATAGCAGTACCCATCCTTCCTTATAAAAGTCTAGTAAACAAGTCAATTACTTAAAATAAGTAGGCCTCTTAAGATTATGAAATTATTCCCTCTAAAATCTAATTTATACAAATGCATACCCATCTTTTGATCCTTCTCATTATAGCATTATTATTATCATTTTCATCCATTACATATGCTTGTTTCTTCACTGCAAGATGGAAAATGTATGTTATAAATAGTATTCCCGACACTATTGTAGCTCATATCCGATCAAAAGATGATGATCTCGGATTCCACGACATTCCTATCAATGGTTATTACCAATGGTCGTTTTGTGAGCGTTTTGATCACACGACCCATTTCGATGGTGAAATTTGGTGGGGGCAGCGATACCAGTGTTTAGAAGCTTTTGGTAAACTTGCTAGGTGGAAATGCAGTAGGTTCGGGTTTTCTATTGATTATTGTTTTTGGTTAGTACGGCCCGAAGGATTCTTTATATCTCCATCGAATACATCGTTTCCTGATCCTTATTATTGGACATATGTTACATCTTGGAGTACTGGAAGTAATGCTCTATGCCTTTGACTCTTTGAGTCAGGGCCAATCTTTATTTGTAATGAATAAATGAATGTTTCAACATTATTTTGTACGTTGCATTTGGACTTAACTGATGTGACTATATTTGTTGATCAGCTAGGATTTATGTACGTAGCAACAGAGCTGAACAAAAAAATATTGATTCAGATGTATTCGTATATGAATCTACAACCACGTCAAATATATATTCGTCTATCTACATTTCTTCTCTATTTAATTTCTATATGATTACATCATATTGATTATTGATTATAAAATTAAAATTATACTAGTAATTCCTAAATATGTATAAACGATAAGAGGGTTATATAATATGAAATTTTCACGCTTCATGCGTATTTTGTCTTTCGGTTCACAACTCAACAAAGAGACTAGGAAAAAGTATTTTCTAAGGTCAAATAACTAAAATACTTATACATCTCCCAACAATTAACGATTCACACTATCCACTTCGTCTCCCTACAATTAACTATCCACTTTCTTCATCAGTTGTGTCATCACGCATATTTACTCCCTTTATCACTTACTAAACGACATACACATATAACACATACAATATATACATGCACATACCTCGTCGTTTTCCTAGTCAATTAACCGAAGAAGCCACAAGTACTGACGAGCCAATGGATTGTGATGTTTGAAAGCATGAAAAGAAGCTTTACATCTTTTAAGTTTTAACAATTCGCCACTCCTTAATCTTTATGGACATCCATACATCTTTTAACTTTTACTTTCGTTTTTAAGTTTTATTTATATGTTGAGCTAATTGCACAAATCATCCCCTGGTTTATATATTTTCGTGGTTTTCATTCTTTAAGTTTTATTTTTATCTTTTGAGGGATGTAAGGTACTAAAAATGACTGCATATTTTTTGTATTTTTCACCCCTCAAAAGAATTTAATCCATTAAAATTTAAAAGATGAATAACGAAATCCACTAAAAATAATTTTGAGGATGAAAACCATGAAAAACATGTACACTATCCCCTTAACATTGATGATGAAATTACACTATCAATCTTTTATCATTTGAAATATCTCAATTAATCTTTTGAATCAATTATTTTTATATCAATAATCTACACCACTCGACGTCGCTTCTACCACCAACAGTCCCCCCACCACCAAACCATTGTCGTAACAATCATTGTCGCATTATGCGGGTACAGTGCTAGTATATATAAAAAATCTCAATCCACTTCACTACTAAAAGGATGGTTTATAAATATAGAGAGAGAGAGACTTTGGAGGACCTCAATCGGAAAAAAAAAAAAAAAAAAAAACTAAAATAACGGTTACATCATTAAAGTGCACTTGGTCACGCCTATCATCTACGCATCCAAGGGCATAATGAAAAGGAAAAATGAAAATCATTATTTCTAATCCTGAAGCATTTTTACACTTTATATGAAGCTACTATTAAAATAATTTAATGGTTAAATACTTTTATAAATCCTAAAATACTCAATATAACAAATGCCAAAAATAAATCTAAACAAACAAACACTAGCTATATAAACAAATAAAAAGTTTTAAGTCGTCATCATTATTGAAAAGCCATTAACTGATACTAAAATCAGATGACAACACAAAAGGGCTGTGATTATGATCGAATACTAAAATGGTAGTATTTGTGGAGCCAATCTCTTTCAACACTACAACACCAATAAGGCAACAACAATAACAATAACTAATTATTAATTAATTAATACTATTTTGTTAATAGAGAAGCCTTAATTTGGCCCAATCCCATCTTCTAAAAAACATAAACATGGAAACAGGAACAAACTTCATCCACAAGAAACCAAACCCAACCCACACACTTTTTGTCTAATCAAAAACGTTCATACATCGATCTCAAAAGCGTTTTTAGTGTTATCGATGTGCAGTTACCAAGGTTTCAATAAACCTTAATCCATCAAACCTTGGCGCAAATTTGTCCGAGCAACAACTCGTCTTTTTTTGCACAGATTCTTCATTGTGTTTGATCGATGATGCTCCATAACCATCCTGTTTAGAAAAGAAAAGAAATAAAAAAAACATCAAACAAAACTCTAGTACTTAAAATTTTATATAACTTTTTTTTTTTTTGTATAGAATGATACTATATTAATAATTGGGTCAAAGGCCACGATCAGGTTTTCCATGTTCAGGGTATACAGAGTATTTATTTAGGAAAAAAAATCGGGCTTTGACTCAAATGTACGCAACTTAAAACAAGATATATCATATTATTTATTTCAAGTGATATAACATACCTGATGAGTAGTTTGGTTATTGATATTAGAAACTGTGATGGCCGATGCCGCCGCTATGGAAGCTGCTAAGAATCCTGGTTTCTTCATGTTCAGCAACACAAAATAATAAATATAGATATGTGTGTGTGTGTGATATCCCAAAAATAGGGTGGTGTTTATGTGGAGAAATCTTTGTGTTGGGAATAAGTTGGGGGAGAGTTGGCGTTGGAAATTGAACAAGTGCAACAACTCTCTATATATATACGGCCATATAAAAAAAAATATATATATGTATACGAGAGAAAGTGCCCGCGCGTTGCAGCAGTGAGATGATGGGGTGATAGGTCATAGGAGGTGATAAATCATAGAATGTGATAGCAAATGCTTTACCCGTACGGATTTCGGCCTCGTATTTAAAAATTCGTCGAAAGTATGTCGAATGACATC
>JANDBE010000048.1:39790908-39804319 GCA_024320915.1 Erigeron philadelphicus
CCAATAATCAAAACCCACCAAAACCCCCAAATCAAATCCCTTTTTACAGGAATAGTTGAAGAAATGGGCGAAATTCGTCATCTGGGTTTTGACGAATCCGGCCAATCATTCGATATGGTTATACATTCCCCAACTGTTATTCAAGATTGTAATCTTGGTGACAGCATTGCTGTGAATGGTACTTGTTTGACTGTTACTGAATTCGACCCGAAAACGTCTGAGTTTAAAGTAGGTTTGGCCCCTGAGACGTTAAGGAAAACGTCGTTGATCGAATTAGAAAAGGGTTGTGTTGTTAATTTGGAGAGAGCTGTGAAGCCATCGACACGAATGGGCGGGCATTTTGTGCAGGGTCATGTTGATGGAACAGGGGAGATTGTTTCAATGGAACCTGAAGGTGATTCTTTGTGGATAAAGGTGAAAACTTTACCTGAGATTTTGAAGTTTATTGTTCCGAAAGGGTTTATCGCGGTTGATGGGACTAGTTTGACTGTTGTCAATGTGTTTGATGATGAAATGTGTTTTAATTTTATGTTGGTTGAGTATACACAACAGAAAGTTGTGATTCCTTTGAAGAAAGTTGGGCAGAAGGTGAATTTGGAAGTTGATATTTTGGGAAAGTATGTTGAAAGGCTTCTTAGTAGCGGATTCGTGGAGAGTATTAAATCAAGATGATGATTCTTCCATTTTGAGGTACTCATTTTTAGTTTAAATGTAAGTTATACAATGTTATACATTAAGAGTTCCATAACTTGAATTTTATCCTGTATGGTTTTCGAATAAAAGTTTTGCATTTGTGACTTGGTGCTGGTGAGATTATTTGCTTTTGTTCAGGCCCTAATATGCCATAACTTTATGTGCTTGTGAGTGACTGAGAGGCAAATCTAGATCAATCTCTTTGCAAAATGCATGACCTTTGATGCGCCTATAGCTCTGGTATCTGGATTGTATCTTGTTTTTAGGATAGGAACCAAACCATAGATGAGAATGGTTGGTCGTAGGCTTGTAGTTTTTATAAGATATATACAAAATTACAGCCATACTACTAACTGAAATCTCCTCCCAAGATAGAAGGCTTGGTTAACTTTTTTTATTTTAAAGAATTAAAAATGTATTGGCTTGAATGATTAAGTTTTCCTGATGTGTGAATTCCATCTATGTATCTTGCAGTTGACCTGTCTGCTAAATTATAAAGACGGTCAACTATCCTTCAAGATGGATTTTAGGAGGATATATTTGTTAGGAACAGTATCTAATAAACAACACAAATTTAATTGCATAGAATAATAAACACAAGACCTACTGTTAGTAATAGGTTGCACAGCGGAAGCAAACAAGAAAGAAAAAAGAACAGGAGAATTAACATGGTATCTCACACAAAGTGTGTGAACTAATCCACTGCTGCAACTAGGGAATATTATTAATGGTCATTACAATCTTTGAAATTACAATAGGGAAGAATATACATAAGAGAACAGCTAGGGAAACTAAACTTGGTCCCCTAGTAACCTAATTAGAACCAGCCTTAATTAAGGCTTGATTAAAAACCAGCCCTGATTAAAACAGGCCCAAGCAAGGTCTTCACGTCCAACAATATCGTCACTCATGATCTTATATTTTTGTTTGACGTAAGTTTCAACTAGGTAGCATAACTATTATTGTCTACTTAAAGGGAATATATGGTAGTGGCTCACTACAAACTCGAGTTTTGAGCTGAAATCACTGTAGCTCTTAGTTAGTCAAGAGAGTATGTCAGAGAGACAGTTCCAAGGCTAATGACATATAAAACATATGTTTTCAAATAAAGATATTTGTTCATGTACGCAAAGGCGGAACTTAGTGGGGCAGGGAGGGGTCATGGCCCTCCCAAAATGACCACTAATTACGATATATATTTTAGATTATGCATAATATTAAACAAAGTTTTTGCTAGTCCAAAGTGGTTAAGGCTGGTTGTAATAGGCACTCTGTGTTTGTTAGGCGAAGGTTCGAGACTCTCAGCCTTCTTTTTATTATTATAATTATTATAATCTTCTAATACTAAACCATTCTCTTTTTCATTGATAGTTTCATTCAGCCTTCTCTTTTTATCTCTTTCATTAACATATTTTCTTATACTCGTACTAATTAAACCAATCTCTTTTTCATTATTAGTTTTCCTAATATACTAAAACACCAAATACGTGATATATTATACTCAACATCACTCATAACTTCATAAAAAATTTATACTTAACTAGTTTTGTGTACGGTATAGGTTTATATAAATGTAGAACTAAATATATGTTAGGCATAATACATTAACATCTTCTCCCGTTAATACCAGAATAAGACATTAACACCAAATCTATTTTTTGACCCCTCCAAAAATAATTTCAAGTTCCACCACCGCATGTACGTGCAGACAATCATGCTCATTGATACTTTCTGCGATTAAAATATGCTAATTATTAACGGTTTGGTAGAAGACGACTTGCAATAAAGTTCAAAGAAAACATCTCATCTTCTGATCTTGTACCATAGCCACGTGTGAGGAATATCAACCATCTTCTTTGCTCTGCCGATAACACGAAATAACTTAGTAAACAACAGAAAACACGGTGACCGTAACTAGCAACGTTCTATGTATTTTGCGGTGATTCAAGAAGTTCAACTTCATTATCGCTAGCAAATAGCAATGTCTCCCCAAAACTCAAAATTATTGTATTCTATACCTATCAAACTTATGTACCTCAAGTTGGCTCAATTCATGTTTCTTGAACACGTAGACTGCTTGCTGCTTGAATCAAATATCTGAAGGCTTTTTCTAAACTCACTTCTCAAGCCCCTCTTGTAAAGCATGAAATTAGTCTGCATTTTATCTGCAAAAAAACAAAACCACAACCTGAATTCATTGTATCAGGTTTCAGTCTCACCTATTATAATTAAACAACCCCACTAGCCACTCCTACATACACACACGAGGAGTAAATTGAGTACCAAGGGAATATTGTCATTCGAATCTCGTGTCATTGAGGTATAAGATGTCTTTCATGGGTTGAATAAGTAGTAAGTAAAACAATTTTGTGGGCAAGAACCACGATGCAAAACTAATGATTGCTTTATGTCATCTACTTAAACTTCCCGAGTCCCAACCCACAAAAGTTCTAAAAGATATTCTTATCTGTGCTATCAAGAAAGTCAGCAACCAAGGGTAAAACCTGAGGGAGGCTAAACCTCAATGTTTTCTGAGGAGAATTCATTTGATAGTTCATAGTTGTAATGCAATATAAGTTGTTTTATGCAGAGACTTTATTGCTTTTGTGTGAGAATGGTGCTTAAGATCGTTGCTTTTGCTGTTTCGATGATTCAGTTTGTAGTTGTTTGACACCAGTTTCTGAAATTATAGGGAAAACTGATCAAGTTTTGCCGGGCGTGGTCAACAAGCGGTTTCTAACTTTCATTGGATTGCTTGGTTCATCTTCCAGCATATTTACGAAAACATGGGTTCTTGACTCTTTTGAAAACACCAGCTGCAGGATCGTTATTATTATTATTAATATTTTATAGCATTACTGATAATCGTTAAGTCAGCCAAGATAGTTTGAATTTGGGCGACATTCTGTGTAACAAGTGTTTTGTAATTGATTTTTAGCATTATGATTTCCGAATAGGAGTTCAGCAACATGCTTGTTAAATGATGCTCATCAGATGATAGACAGCCCTGTACTATATTGGCATATTGTGCTACTTTACTTGTTTAGCGGTTGTGACAAGGTGGTCATTTGGTTGAATCATTAATCAGTCTCTTTGCAAATTACAAATGAATAGAGTTGCGAAAACTCTACTTTCCACCTCGAACATCCCCAAGGAGCAATCTTGTCTTGTGACATGGCTCTACATAGTTTTGTCCATTTTTATAGACCAGAAAAATGATCCTGCTAATTAAGTTACGATCAATTGATATCGTGCGATACTATATATCTTAGTTTGGGAATGATGATATATTGATATTCAAGTGCATCCTTTATCTTTGTTGTAACATACTAAAATCCTCTTCTAAATACTCAATTAAGTCGAACTTTGGAAGACCATCAAGTATTCAAGTATTTAATCACCTAATGACTGTTTTTTTTTTCTTGTTTTTTAAATCTATCAATTTTACTTTCCATTTTTTAAATTTAAATATTTATAATTAACTTTTCTTGATTTTTTCTATGTTTCTTTGTATTTCTTTATTTTCTTTTATGGTTCTCAAATTTTGAAGAAGACTATTACCTTGTTAGGGCCTAACGGGGTTTTTGGCCCATTAGTAAAAGTCTTTGTACCTTATCTTTTCCGCTCAAGTTTTTGCATTTTATTTTTATGGCCCATTAATTAATTGAAGTTACATGGAAACACAAATAACGAGACGTCGAGACGTGTTAATCTAGTTTTCTATATCAAGTTGTTCATATATCATTCATAGCGGTGTGTATAACCAACATCATATTACAAAATTACCTAAACCACTTCCAACCAATCCTACACAAACATTATTAACCGATCACTAATCAAGAACTAGTTCAGGATTTCAAACTATCACTAATCTACCACTAGCTCGGGATTCTCCAATTATTAAAATTTACACTTTGAACAAGCTATAAAATATTGTTAGCAGCACAAACTCTCAATCACGAGTCCCACACAGATGTGAGAAATTGTAAGGAAATTTATTACCAGCTTTTAGGGGAAAATAGAAAGAAAGTTTTAAATAAAAGGATAAATAAGATGGGGTGAGTTGATAACCTACTTTCTTTATATATAACCATGATTGACTATTTTGTTAAAAGAAAGTGATTGATCACTACATTGGTCCACTTAAAAAAAAAAAAAGAAGTAGAAGAAGAGATTATGATTTGACGATGACAACTATGAGGTGGTACATAATTCAAACAATGCCTATCAAACGCGTTCCAAGCGATGTAGAAGAGTAAGCCAATTAAGGTGTTCTTAAAAACTTGTTTACGAAGTATTTTTAGCTGATTTGGTCAAATGTGAGAGATCTGTCTTCTTGCTTGTATGGTTGGTTTGAGTATTTCAAAGATAGTATTAGCCAACACGTAATAACATACCACATGTAGCTTCCAACAAATTAAGTAATTGGAACCAATTTGTACCATCTCTAAATCAAAAATCTTTTGATACTCGAAATTATATTATTTATGGAATATCTGTAGTTTAGTTAGTTTCTAAAAGGGACGTGTGTATACGCGTTGTGATCGTAAATTGTTAATTTGGTGATCTTGAAATTGTTAAAATTATATCTACGTAATAACGTAAAATATAGGTATAAGGGTATATAATATCTTAAAAATCTTGGATTTTTAGACAAAGATCATTACTTAATCTGTATATAATACACTTTAAAGAGGTTACACCTTCTTACACAATATATGAATATATTGGTTACAACTTCTCAATTTCTCATATAGAATATGAGATGAGATATGAGCATGAGAGGCCCGGAGTGGGCAAGCAAGACATCCGGCTGGGGCATAATTTTGAGGGGCACACAAATTTTAAAAATTTTCTATATATATTATATATTTAAAAGTTTTAGGTTAAATAAAGCAACCAGTTTATTATGAAGAATGTTAGACGATAGTTTCTTGAATACTTGGTTAACTACTTTGATATGTATTTCTAATAATATCATTTTGTTATTATTATAGTGTCTCGATTATATAAAAAAATTTGTTTATATAATTGGATTCTTAAGAGTTAAGGCACCTTTTTTCTCGTTTCGGACTAAACACTTGAATTCTCAGGGCCGCCACTGAATATGAGATCACTAATATATCTTTAGAAGATAAATGTATTAACTTATACTTTTATTAACCATATAGTCAAACTTTTGCCTTTATATGATTATACTATATTTAACTACTAAATAAAATTTTTAAACCTGATCTAAAGATAAATTCATTCTTCTGAAGATAATTATAATACACTTACACATAAGTATTGCTTAATAATCTATGTATTGAAATACTTTTTAGTTTATCAAAATAATTTTATTTAAGAAAAATACATGTATCAAGAAATTTTCTTATATTGTTAAAATCCTCATGTATGTGGTTGCGATAACCATATTAAAAATCTACTAACATCGTTAATAAAAAAATGTTCAATTTTGTTTTTATCTAACAAGTGACATATTGGCATATTGGACATATTGGCATATTGCCATGTTGACAAAGATAGATTCAAATTTCAAAACAAGCAAAAAAGTCTATATATTTTGAACCCGTCTAAAGGGACCCCATCACCCTGGTTTATTTCCTTTTCACAATCATCACAATTCTAAGGTTGTTTAAAATCTGTTCTTCCTACAAACAATACAGTTTTTCATTCATCTTTCGTGAAAACACAATTTACTCTCAACAATAATATATTTATTTTCACAAACAACAATTTATTTGGTTATATTAAAATATATAACAAATTAATACAAAATTACAATAATAAAATTATATGATAGGAAGTTTTGTTTTAGCAATTCTCAAGTAAAGATTTAAAGTTACCATTACTTACTCGTATTTTTTTTTTACTATTTTTTAAATATATTGGACTAGAATTGAAATTAATAGAAGTGAACTTGGGGGTCCAATAAAACACACTTTATGAAGAGGACATTTTCTTCTTCCCAATGCACGATATATCACATAATTTCCAGATCTAAATCTCTCATAACCCCCATTTTCAAACTTTAATTTAAACCCCCAAAATCTCAGCTACACAACTCAAAACCATGAGCCACCACCAACACCGTCAGCCGCCGCCACGCCACCCTCCACCACTACAATCCCAACCCTACAACATCATCCCAATCCACAACCTCTTAACAGACCACCCATCTCTCCGTTTCCCCGAAGTCCGCGCCGCCACCGCCGCCCTCAAATCCATCGGCAACCTCCGCCGTCCTCCTTTCATCCCATGGCAACCTCACTACGACCTCCTCGACTGGCTCGGCTTCTTCTTCGGTTTCCAAACCGACAACGTTTCAAACCAACGTGAACACATCGTCCTTCACTTATCCAACTCCCAGATGCGTCTCCAACCACCCCCCGACAACATCGACACCCTGGACCCCACTGTCTTACGTAAGTTCCGTCGAAAACTCTTGTCTAATTACACACATTGGTGTTCTTTCCTTGGCCGGAAATCCAATATCTGGATTTCCGATTCTCGCCGGAATTTAACACCGGCAGATCATCAACGTGAACTTTTGTATGTATCTTTGTATCTACTTATATGGGGTGAGTCTGCTAATTTAAGATTTGTGCCTGAATGTATTTGTTATATTTTTCATCACATGGCTATGGAATTAAATAGGATTTTAGAGGATTTTATTGATGAGAATACTGGTAGGCCAGTTTTACCCTCTGTAAACGGCGATAACGCCTTTTTGATCCGTGTCGTGAAGCCTATTTACGATACGCTTAAGGCCGAGGTTGAGATGAGTAGAAACGGGACTGCCCCGCATTCTAGTTGGAGAAATTATGATGATATAAACGAGTATTTTTGGAGTAGGAGGTGTTTTGAGAAGTTAAAGTGGCCGATTGATGTTGGGAGTAACTTTTTAGCTACCACCAGTAGAGGGAAACGGGTGGGGAAAACGGGGTTTGTTGAGCAACGGTCGTTTTTGAACTTGTTTAGGAGTTTCGATAAGTTGTGGATTATGTTGTTTTTGTTATTACAAGCGGGTATTATCGTTGCTTGGAAAGACGGGAAGACATATCCTTGGCAGGCTTTGACAGAGAAAGATGTGCAAGCTAGGGTCTTGAGCGTTTTCATTACTTGGAGCGCGTTGAGGTTTTTTCAAGCTCTTCTGGATGTGGTTATGCAGTATAAGTTGGTTTCGAGAGAGACTTTATGGCTTGGGGTTAGAATGGTGTTGAAGATTGTTACTTCTGTTATCTGGATTATTCTTTTTGTGGTGTTTTACGCGAGAATTTGGAAACAGAAAAAGGATGATGGGCGTTGGTCGGGTGCTGCTAATAATCGTGTGGTGACTTTCCTCGAGGTTGCTTTGGTTTTTATCCTTCCTGAAATTTTAGCACTTGTTCTGTTTATTGTTCCATGGGTTCGTAACTTTCTTGAGAACACAAATTGGCGGGTCTTTTATCTTGTAACTTGGTGGTTTCAAAGTAGAAGCTTTGTGGGTCGTGGGCTCAGGGAGGGTCTAGTGGATAACATAAAGTATTCTCTGTTTTGGATCGTGGTTCTTGCCACAAAGTTCTGTTTTAGTTACTTCTTGCAGATAAAACCGATGATTCAGCCCACAAAAGACATCTTAGACCTTAGAGACGTGAGATACGAATGGCATGAATTCTTTGGTAACAGCAACAGGTTTGTTGTAGGGATTTTATGGTTGCCCGTTGTACTGATTTACTTAATGGATTTGCAAATTTGGTACTCGATTTACTCTTCATTTGTTGGAATGGGAGTCGGGTTGTTCAGTCATTTGGGTGAAATAAGAAACGTGCAACAGTTGAAGCTGCGGTTTCAGTTTTTTGCTAGTGCAATGCAGTTTAATCTCATGCCCGAAGAACAGTTATTGAATACAAGAGGGACTTTAAAAAGCAGGTTCAAAGACACCATTAATAGACTTAAGTTGAGGTATGGTTTTGGAAGACCATTTAAGAAACTCGAATCTAATCAAGTGGAAGCACATAAATTTGCTTTGATATGGAATGAGATCATTCTGACTTTCCGAGAAGAAGACATTGTCAGTGATCATGAAGTAGAGCTTCTTGAATTGCCTCAAAATACATGGAACGTCAGAGTTGTCAGATGGCCGTGTTTCTTATTATCTAACGAGTTACTTCTTGCTCTAAGTCAAGCAAAGGAGTTGGTTGATGCACCTGACAGGTGGCTGTGGTACAAGATTGGGAAGAATGAGTACAGGCGTTGTTCTGTTATTGAAACGTACGACAGTGTACGCCACTTGCTGCTTGCAATTGTACGGTACAACACACAGGAGCACTCGATCTTAACAACCCTTTTTCAAGAAGTTGATAACTCGATCGCTATCGAGAAGTTCACCAAAACTTTCGACATGAACGCCCTTCCAAAGATTCATGCCAAACTGATCACTCTTGTTGGTCTGTTGATAAAGCCCAAGAAAGACGTTAACCACGTGATTAACACACTACAAGCACTCTATGAAGTTGTTATTCGTGATTTCTTTAAAGATAAAAGGACTATGGATGAGCTGAAAGAGGATGGATTGGCTCCTCACGGGCCACTCACGGGTGCGGGCTTGCTTTTTGAGAATGCTGTTGAGTTGCCTGATTCAGACAACGAGAATTTCTATAGACAGGCCCGGAGGTTGCATACCATCCTCACATCACGTGACTCAATGAACAATATCCCTGTGAATTTAGAAGCTAGAAGACGGATTGCTTTCTTTAGCAACTCACTGTTTATGAATATGCCTCATGCTCCTCAAGTGGAGAAGATGATGGCTTTCAGTGTCTTGACGCCTTACTACAATGAAGAAGTGGTCTACCACAAGGAGCAACTTAAAACTGAGAATGAAGACGGAGTTTCCACGCTTTATTATTTGCAAACTATCTATGCTGATGAATGGGTAAACTTTTTGCAACGGATGAAGCGCGAAGGTATGGTGTCAGAGAATGAATTGTGGACAGTTAAACTCAGAGATCTTCGTCTTTGGGCTTCATATAGAGGCCAGACACTTGCTCGTACGGTGAGGGGCATGATGTATTATTACCGAGCTTTAAAGATGCTGGCTTTTCTTGATTCGGCTTCTGAAATGGACATTCGTGAAGGGGCACGGGAACTCGTTTCTATGGGGCGTGGTAGCGGTGTAGATGATTCAAGCCGTTCGGGTAGGAGTATAAGTAGAACAGATAGTGCAGTGAGTAATATGTTTAAAGGCCATGAATATGGGGCCGTTTTGATGAAGTACACTTATGTTATTGCATGTCAGATATATGGGACTCAAAAGGCCAAAAAGGATCCTCATGCTGACGAGATTTTGTATTTGATGAAAAACAATGAAGCTCTTCGTGTTGCATATGTTGACGAGGTGGTGGCGCAAGACAGAACCGAGTATTATTCTGTTCTGGTCAAGTATGATCGGGATATTGAAAAAGAAGTTGAAATTTATCGTGTCAAGTTGCCAGGTCCTTTGAAGCTTGGGGAGGGAAAACCTGAGAATCAAAACCATGCTCTTATTTTCACTCGGGGAGATGCAGTTCAAACTATAGATATGAATCAAGATAACTATTTCGAAGAGGCTCTTAAAATAAGGAATTTACTTGAGGAATACAAGCAGAAATATGGTCTTCGTAAGCCAAATATATTGGGAGTCAGAGAAAATATCTTCACAGGTTCGGTCTCTTCACTTGCTTGGTTCATGTCAGCTCAAGAAACAAGTTTTGTAACATTGGGTCAACGGGTTTTGGCAAACCCATTGAAAATCCGGTTGCATTATGGCCATCCTGATGTCTTTGATCGTTTTTGGTTCTTAACTCGTGGTGGAATCAGTAAAGCTTCAAGATTGATTAACTTAAGTGAAGATATTTTTGCTGGGTTTAATTGCACATTAAGGGGTGGTAATGTGACTCACCATGAGTACATTCAAGTTGGAAAAGGAAGAGATGTTGGATTAAACCAAGTATCTATGTTTGAGGCTAAAGTTGCAAGTGGGAACGGTGAGCAAGTACTTAGTAGAGATGTCTACAGATTGGGTCATAGACTTGATTTTTTTAGAATGCTTTCATTTTTCTACACTACCGTTGGGTTCTTTTTCAACACGATGATGATTTCATTAACCGTGTACGCTTTTTTGTGGGGACGGTTATACCTTGCACTAAGTGGAGTGGAAAATTCAGCTGCAAGTAATGCTGACACGAATAAAGCGTTGGGGACGATACTAAACCAGCAGCTTATAGTCCAACTTGGACTTTTTACTGCTTTACCTATGATTGTTGAAAACACTCTCGAGCTCGGGTTTCTTGCAGCCATTTGGGATTTCATAACAATGCAGCTTCAACTTTCTTCTGTGTTTTATACATTCTCCCTAGGAACCCGTTCTCATTACTTTGGGCGAACCATTCTTCATGGGGGTGCCAAATACCGGGCCACTGGTCGTGGTTTTGTGGTGCAACACAAGAAGTTTGCTGAGAATTATCGTCTCTATGCTCGTAGCCATTTTATAAAAGCAATTGAGCTTGGTCTGATTTTGACTGTTTATGCTTCACATAGCCCTGTTGCTAAAGGAACATTCACTTACATTGCATTGACCATCTCGAGTTGGTTCCTTGTGGTTTCATGGATTATGGCACCGTTTGTGTTCAATCCCTCTGGGTTTGATTGGTTAAAAACAGTTTATGATTATGATGATTTTATGAGCTGGATATGGTTTCGAGGGGGTGTGTTTGCAAAGTCTGAAGAGAGTTGGGAACAATGGTGGTATGAAGAACAGGACCATTTGAGGACTACTGGTTTATTTGGAAAGCTGTTTGAAATCATATTGGATTTAAGGTTTTTCTTTTTTCAATACGGGATTGTTTACCAATTGGGAATTGCTGCGGGTAGCAGAAGCGTTGCTGTTTACATACTTTCTTGGATTTATGTGGTTGTGGTTCTTGTAATCTATTTGATTGTAATATACGCCCGTGATAAGTATTCTGCAAGAGAACACGTCTACTATCGGTTGGTTCAGTTTCTCGTGATTGTTCTTGGTATACTTATAATAATCGCTTTGAAGGAGTTTACACAGTTCAAGTTTATTGATATTCTCACAAGTCTGTTGGCATTTCTTCCCACTGGGTGGGGTTGTCTTTTGATTGCTCAAGTATTCCGACCCATTTTAGAAAAAACTATGATTTGGGGGACTGTTGTTTCTGTGGCTCGCACTTATGATACTATATTTGGTGTTATTGTCTTGACCCCAGTGGCGGTCTTATCATGGATGCCCGGTTTCCAGTCTATGCAAACCAGAATTCTGTTCAACGAAGCGTTTAGTAGAGGTTTGCGGATTTTCCAGATTGTTGTTGGAAAGAAATCCAAAAGCTGATTATTATCAAGGTAAAGATATTTCAGTTTATTATGTGTAGTTGTATGTTGCTTAATGTTGGTTCGTAATCAATTTTAACTCTTTGTTGCAGGAGTTGGCTCAGACGAATACATTTTCATTTGTAGAGTTTGTATATGTTCTGCTTTCAGTTTCTTACAGAAGCAGCAGACTGCCCCTTGTAATGTCTTATACGTAGGTATATGTCCTATCTTTTCTTGCTGTTATATTCACATTCAGGTCTTATGTTGGAGTGAATGATATTGAATTAAAAGTGTCACATTGTGCTGAACTTCTGTTGAATAATGTGCAGTCTTGGTGTTGGCAACGATGGAAGTATATACCATTAACTTGAGATGCAGTACAGGTTCTTTTTTCTCATTACTATGAAGGGTACTTTTATATTTGAAATGAGCAATTAAACAACAGTTGTATTAGGTATGAGCAATTAAACAATAGTTATTTTCTTGTGAAGTGACAGCATTCCTAGATAATTCTTGGCAGTAGAGGTAGATTGGAGAAAACAAGTTGAATCTTTCTGTATTTTGGTTTTTTTTATCCCTCTTTACTGTTGTAATTGAGGTGCTTGTTTATAACAGTTTTTTTCTAAAAGTTTTCGCCATGAAGCTCTACATGAAGTAGATTTGAATTCATTATACTGCATGTGTGATATGTTTAGTTAAATTTGACAACTAGTTGTACTATAGCTATTGGTTGTCTAGTCATTTTTATGTTGATATGATATTTCCTTTTCTGTTGACCACTACAAATGTGGCCTAATGATCAGATATCTTGGTGTCCCTAGAATAGGTCTTTGACAACCTGAACTGGAAATATCTCATCTGTTTATCCGTTCTTTTCATTTTCTCATCAATCAATTCTTGAGCTACTGCCATGTTCTCTTTTGGTAATTTAGTTCTATCTATTGGTTCAAATTATAGTGTAGTCGTGTAGATGTGGATATTCAATATCGACATTGATGGCCAACTTATAAACTCTGTAGGAGTCTTTGGGCCACTGCAGTACTCTTTAGTTTTCAATAGTATTGCCTTAAGAAAGTCAAGGTTTCTAGCTCATTTTAGTCAAGTTACCCGTATGTAGGGTATATTGGCATTAGTTTTTGTATTTAGGATCTCATTAAGGAATTCAGCTACTACTGAATTTATGTAGCTTTGGAGACTAGTAGCCATTGATGATATTGGTTAATTTCCAATTCGATCGATGGCCATATATGAAATTAACTAACGCGAAAGGTTGGTGCTTATTAGTCATTAGAAGAAAGATAAATAAGTATCATAAACGGGTTTTGGAGTTAACGATCAAGTGGTGAATGGGTAAAACAAT
>JANDBE010000048.1:39856247-39866247 GCA_024320915.1 Erigeron philadelphicus
ATTGGAATAATGTAGGTAATCTATCCCGGACCGTTCTCTAGTTCCTTATGTTTACCTTCTTTAGGACTTAATTGTTCTAATGAAAACTGTAATGCATATTTTGATTAGCACCAGTGTCAAATTTCAAACTCACATCTGCCTACGTGAACTCACTTGCCCCAATGAATGGTTGTATGTCAATACCTTTGTTGGAGAGCACAACTTTGACTTTGGAGGTCAATTTCTATAGGCCTTTCACCATCCCATTAACTGAAATTTCATTATCCAAAGCTGAATTTCCATGAATGGAAACCACTACCCGCCTCCATAGCCTATCAGTCTCATGCTTAAACCGCCACCATCATTTCATGAGTAAGGCAACATTTTCTCCATTCAAGGAACCCAGGCCAAGCCCACCCAAATTATTAGGAGCCATAACATCATCCCAAGCCACCTACATAATGAACTTATGATCTTCATTTTTGGCCCAAAAGAATCTCCTGCGAATCTTTTCTAATTGCTCGATGATTTTCTAGAAATTTGAATAAAGAGAAAAAAAATATAAAGGAAGAATTGAAAATATCGACTGAATCAAAGTCAACCTACCACCAATAGATAAGCTTTTTGATTTTCATTTCGTGAGACGTTTTCGGAATGTCTCAAAAAAGGGTTGCCAATAACGCCATAAGTTCATATTAACGTTAAGAGAGAAACCCAAATAATAAAGCGGAAACGAGCCTCGTTTTAGCCTCATGTGATTGGCAACATAGTCAACCTCCAAGTTATTAATACCAACCCCAATCAAACTAGATTTTTGCTTATTCAATTTAAGGCCAGAAACTAAAGTGGAAACATCTCATAATCAGGATGATATTTATCATGTTTTGAGTCGACCATGTATTTCTGGATGAACAGTCACTTATTCCTTTTATTCTAGATGTGATTAACACAATCATCTAAAATTAATTTTTCAATGACAAAACTTATATAAACTTATAACATTCTATACATAAATATCCAAAGAATATTTTATTTTATTCTGTTAATTTCTTAGTATATTGTTATCTTTTAACATTTTTAAGATTTATCGTTAAGTATTTTGCTAAACAGCTATACCAAAAGTAATCATATGTCCAGGTGATGTGGTGGTGTAATGGCAGTGTCGTGGTGACGGTGACATGTGGTGACACGTAGCAGCGACAGTGACGGTTTGATGTGGTTATTAATGTAAAAGTAGTGATTTTAAGTGTAGTTATTTTAAAGGTCGATGGATGTATGTTCCCAATAACTTTATTAAGTGTAATATATGTGTATTAAATGCAAATATTTCAATTAATGTGTAATTTAGATAGATCAATTTTTTTTTTGAGAAATAAGAGATGATTAGATCAAGTAGCTAGCTGGTTCTCCTTTGATGGAACTGACGGAGGGGATGTTTGCATGGAGACTCGGGATCGAATCTCGATTTTCCATGGTTTTAGACATTTATCTCTTGAGCGTGTGTGCATACGTGTTGTTACTCATGTGTATGCAAAAGTGTGCCGCTTTCAACATCCAACAACCTTCGCTTTGGATTTTAGTGCAGGGGTTCGAATCATTAACATCTAACATTTGATGTTCTTAAAAAAATAGTTTATAATGTAGTTAAATATACGTTTAACTTTCATCTTGATCTTACGGTCGCATATAACACAAACAAAAGCGAATATGAAAAAGAAAGAATCTTAGGAGCAAGGGTGTAGTCGGCAAGTTGACAAATTTTGGCAAGAAAAGAGCCAATGACAAAGAGCCATGTGTCTAATCCATTTTTAGCCAAAAACTAGCCAAATGTTACCAAAAGTAAGGGTGTAGGCAAGTTTGGTTTCAATCGGCATATTCATTGATTAATAATAATATAAAATAATAATAATAATATAAATACCAATGATGCTTGCCAAAAGAACATACCCAACGGCTAGTTCCATCGGCCAAAACATGCCGATGATGCTTGCCAATGCTTGCCGATTTTGTTTGCCAAAACTTGCCGATACTAGTGTTATAGTGTAGCCGAATTGCCGATGATTGCCGATGCTTTTTGCCGAGGAAACTTGACGACTACACCCTTGCTCCTAATAATCACAATAACATTTCAATCCTACAACTCATTTCATACAATCATTAATAAGTTGTTTTATATAAAAATATACTTTTCAAATCAAAACGAGTCAAGACCATAAGCATTTTTACACATGAACATTGCCATATATCCCGTACAACATTTGACCCTTTTTATATGTTTAAGCTTTCTTTCTATACGATTAAAACTACATCGTGTTGGGATGTTTGTTTATAACTTACAAATGATAGGCATTCATGTTTTCTTTTTAACAATGATGTCCCTAAGATTCTCATAGACAAAAACAATAACCTTGAAATCCTAACACTCTGTTATCACCCCATACTAAATTGTCTGCCATACTTGAACATCGAGTGTTTTACGTTTGTTCCTAGCAGATCTGAAAAATACTTTTTAAATGTTCCTAGACCATCTTTCAGTCGAATCAAAAAATTTGGCGTTCAAAAATCCCAGTCTAAAACCACGAGGGAATTCTTGTAACTAAAAGAATATTTCATTCAAAATCTCAAGTAGGGTATAAACATATCAAGGTTATCAACCAAAAAAGGTTGATGATTTTTTTTTCAAAATGGACATTTCAGGAGGTAACTTTGTCAAAAGAGTTTTCACTCAAATATTTGTGGAAATGGGTGTTCCAGTAGTGGGAATACCGGACTAAAGCGAGACCGGTTTTCCTACTACCGGCTTCGGTTTGAATAGCGAGACCAGTAGTGGGATTACCGGTCTCGTGTGCATCCGTCAAGAGTGGCAGGAAGACAGAGGAGAGAGAATGAGTTTTTGGATTTCTCATCAGATTCCCAAAATATGGTTGTTTTTTGTTTGAATTTTTTATTTGTGTGTTGATGAACATGATGGTCATGACAAGAACAAGCGCAAGATAGAATCTTGGAAGAGGAAAGTGATTGGATGATGATGAAGATGACATATATGGTAAATGATCTTGGAGAGAATCTTGTCATGGTGTATGTGCATGAACAGGGTACAACTTAAATTAGATACAAAAACATGTATATATATATATATATCTTGGCATATATGTCAGTCAATATACAGAGAATGAAGATGGGGTTTAAGAAAAGAAGGGCTTGGATTAACTTTGTTGGTAATGATCCCATACATGGGTCATGGCTCGCATATATGCACATATATTGGAGACTGAATCTTTCCGAGATAACATGTCAGATTGCATTGTCACTTGTCAGATTGCACCACGAGACCGGTATTCCCACTACCGGTCTCGCTATTTGAACCGAGGCCGGTAGTGGGAAAACCGGTCTCGGGTGAGATTTTTGAGTCCGGCATTCCCACTACCGGAATACCCGTTTCCATAATTTTTTTGGAGTGAAAACTGTTTTGACAAATAGACTTCCTCAAATGTCTATTTCAAAAAAAATTTCGAAGGTTGATAGCATCCCTGTACTCACAATAAATCACCTGACATGTAACTCGAAAACTTCATACACCAACAAGATCAAAAAGGCATCAATCACACATTCAAATATGTTTAGAATCCTTAAAGCAAGGCAATCAAAAAATATGCCATTAACTCCAAACTAGGAAACTAAAAACATAGTAATATTGTGATCATCAAAAGTTCGAAACAAAACTTGATGTTACACTCTTAGAAGTTTGGAGCAAAAGGGTGCCTTAATAATCTTCTCTGCAGTAGCCTATTGGTTGTCGCACACAGCTTCCAATGCAGGTCTTGCTTCAGCCACCTGATGATTTTTTTAACAATAGCATAGTAACAGAATTAGATCGACCAAGCAAAATGTGATCAGGTCAACAAACATAATGAAAATTTTATGAAACTAGTATATGGCTATGGGTAGAAAAACTTTGAACTTGCTACATTTTTACGTGACACTCACCATATCATCTTTGTTGGTATCAATGCTTTTAATTGACAAGGCTTGCAGCTGCTTCTTTAGCTGCCTCAAACTTTTTTCATTTAAACTCTTCGGCTTATCTTGTTCAGCCTTTTTACTAACATCATCCTCAACTACAGCACCTAGAAGCTCTCTTCCATTGTTCTCGTCATTGTTTCTAGCCTTAGCCATTCCCTTTAACGATGTAGGGCTATCACTTAAGGTTTCCTGCTTCACTGCTGACAAATGAGTAGGGTGATTGATAACATCATTTGTATCTCTTGAGAACAGGTTTTCTTCTTCAACAAAAGTTATCTCAGCTGCTGATTCATAGCGTTTTTCGGAGTTAAGATCAAGTTCTTCATGATTAGTGGGCACCATATCACCAACAGTGTCCCCATTAAACAGATTTTGATCTTCAAAATGAGCTTCAAAACTCATACCCAGCTCTTGCTCCATAGAATTCACATTATTAATGGGAACTGCATCAACTATAATAACTAGAGTCACAAAATAATCATAATTACACATTTACATTCAACAATGATTTATAATATTAACCAACCCTCTCGTATGACTAGAGGTAGGAGCTGCACTTATAAAATTCTATGGCTCAAGTTCGAAACCGAGGGTTGGTATTGATTAACTTAAACGCAATAATTTATAATATTTAGATTTACAGTGACATGAGGAATCGGCCAAGTTTATAAGCAGCAGAGACGATTAGGCTTGATATCTAAAAGGTCTTAAAATGTACCCCAACTTTTGGAGAAAATGTCATGTTCTTTTTCAGCAAGTTTAAAATCCATGCTCAGCTCTTGCTCATTGGGATTCATATACTCAACAAGGACTGCATCAGCTGTAATAGAGTGACAATTTTCACAATAAAACTACATTTTATAAAAAAAAAAAAAACTATATCTAGTTTTAGTTTCACAAAAAACAAACAGAGAACTAATGTTGTTAGCTGAAGATGGTATTAAGCTGGATATAGATAAGGATTTTCAATATACCCGTACTTGTGAAGATAATCTCTTCTAAGCCATCTTCAGTCATTTCCTTGGCAACACTCTGTTTGTCTTGATAATCTAACTTTGACAACTCACTGAAACTTTTAGAGTTGAGGTGAATAATATTTCCTGTCATATCTAATGAGTCAAAAGAAACAACAAGATGATATGATGCAATTGCTAACACTGAAGCAATGTAGAATATATCGATTAATATGAGATATGCAAAATATACCATTGAGCTCCATGGTCTCACTCTTCATCTCTGAATCAACATTGGACATGTCTTCAAGTTCTAAACTTGTAGCATCAGTTGGATTTTGAGGGTCCAACAAAATGGCTTCTGCATTGATAGCATTAGCTTCTGCAAGAAAATCAGATGTCGCTTAGAACTTTATAAAAAGAATGGTCAAGGCGCTGAATAACAAACTGTAAGTGCTTTTACCCGATAAAAAGCTGTCTGGAAGCTCATGTGGAGCGAAAAAAGCATTCTCTTGCTCAACATAAAAGTTTGATGCTTCATTGAGATTGGTTTTTTCATTAATGACCACAAACTTCTCTTTCAAATCCCCATCCTCACATGAAATGGAGATGCTTTCTGAACTGTGTTTTAAATTGTTGATTTGGCCACTGTTCTCCTCTGAGTCAAGGTTATCAACTTCATTCACAGAAAACTTCTCTCCAAAATTCTTATCATGACCAACGATTTCAGCTGATGTCACATGAATAACACTGTCTAGCTGACCACAGTAATCCACCTTCTTCTCTCCACTTTCAATTGTAGAGTCCACATGCCTAGAGTTCTCAGTTGTCAAAATCGGTTCACTAACTGAAACATTCAGTGATTCATTGTAATCAACTTTCTTATCAGCAAAGATCACTTTCTCTTCTAAACCCCCATCCTTAGATAGAGATGAGATGATTTCTAAGTCTAGATTTATATTGTCTACTGTAGTACCCTCTTCTGAGGTAACAACTTCATTCATGACAATCTTCTCTATGACATCTCGCATATTCTCTAAATCCACATTCTCGGGTTGCTCAAAGTTTTCAACTGATTTCAACTTTGAATTGTTTAACTCATCACAACAACCTACCTCCTCTCCATATCCGAGTGTAGCTTCTTGAAGAGTTTCCTGGATCTTCGAGTTTTGAATCTTGCCAGCCATCAACTTCTCTATCAAATCCCCATCCTCAGAATACCTGTCGATATTTTCTGAATCAGGTTTTAGATTGTTTATGTGTCTAAAATTCTGTTCAGAACTCGGGTTACCGAGTTCAATTTGAACAACGTTCTCTCCAACACTCTGTCTATCTTCTAATTCCAAACTTTCATGTGGCTCAAAGTGTTCAACTGATTTCACCTTTGAACTGTCTAACTCATCACAGCAATCTACCTCCTCTCCACTTTCAAGTGTAGCGTTTGGAACAGTTTTTTGGATCGTCGAAATTCGATCACTTTTATCCACAACAAAAGCATCAGGTTTCTCTAACACATTGGAATCAACTTCCTTATCAGCTAAAGTAAAATTTTCTTCTGAATCCCTGTCCTTGGTTAGGTAAGAGACGACTTTTAATTCCAATTTTAACTTTTCTGCTGTAGTACTTATCTCTTCTGACATGACAACTTCATTATGGACAATCTTCTCTACAGTAATCTGTGTATCTTCTAGATCCACATTCTCATGTTGCTCAAAGTGATCAACTGAATTCAACTTTAAATTCCTTACTTCATCACAGAGGCCTACCTCCTCCTTTTCACTTTTAAGTGTAGCGTCTGGAAGAGTTTCATGGATCTTAAATTTTTGAATGTTACCAGCCATCAACTTCTCTTCCAAATCCCCATCCTCACATGAACTGGAGATGATGTCTAAATCGGGTTTTAGATTGTCTTTTTGACCACTGTTCTCCTCTGAGTCAGAGGTATCAACTTCATTAAGAACACTGTTCTCTCCAACACTTGGTGCTTCAACAGCATCAATTTTCTCATTAGCCACCATCAAGCTCTCTTCCAAATCCTCATCCTCACATGAATACAAAATGCCTTGTAAATCAGGTTTTAATTTGTGTACTTGGTCATTCCAATCCTTTGAGGTATCAAAATCATTCAGGACAAGATTATCTGCAACATTCTGTCTGTCTTCTAAATCCACATTCTTGTGTTGCTCAAAGCTTACGACTGATTTCACCTTTGAAGTGTCTAACTCATCAAAGCAGCCTACCTTCTCCTCTGGGCGTTCGAAGGTAGTATCTGGAAGAATTTTCTGAATAGCTGAAATTTGATCATTACTATTCACAACAAGAACATCGAGTTCTTCAAGAGAATTGCATATGTCTTCCATAGTTGACTTTGAAATGCCTACAACACAGCTTTCAACACTCCCTTTTGCGACACTACAATTTATGTTCTCAGATGATACATCTAACTCGTGTGATGTTCCAATAGAACTAGAACCTAAATTACGCAGATAACTTTCAGTCATGATTTGAATTAGAGATACATCACACAGTCTTTTGTTAGTGTAATTACGATAAAAGCTAAATGTTTAAATGTAAACTTAGATTGTTCAGTGAATAGATGTAAGAGTTATCTTCATATCGGTCTTTCAAAAATAAAGAAAGCTTTAAGAAGCACAGTTGATCTTCTAATTGCCCATATAAACGTAACTAAACTAGTTTCACCTTAAATACAAATATACAGTGATCATAAAGGCGGCAATACTATTTTAAACGTTACTAAGTAATGTATAAAGGCACACCTGATCCCGCACTTTTCTCTGAAACGAGATTGCACAAATCCTCTTCTGATGTTGCACTCACTTCATCCAAAAACAAATCAATCTTTACTGGTTGAGTTCCTTCCCTTTCTATTGAGCCTGTGTCTGCACATTTCTTTTCGAGCAACCTTGCTGATCTTCTTGTGTTGTATACTCTCTGTACAGTAGTAGTCTGCTTTTTATTAGTGTCCTGACATGCCACATTTTGGCGAGAAGTGGCTGCCAAAACCTTCTTTCTGGTACTAGTAACAGATGGAGTTTTCAGAAAGTCGCTAACATTTCCACTTGACTGCTTCTTTACACCACGAGAAGCTGTCCTGCCTAAATTCTCAGCTACTTCTAGTTTCTTCACCTTCTGCCTAGTTGAAGTTCTGCAGATCGTCCGAGGAACCCTAGGTGACGTGACCTCAATCTTTTCAGGGGATTCAATCGATGATTCAGCAGATTCAGACTTTGACGGATTCAAAAATTCTTCAAGACCTTCTACCTGATCATGTTATTACAAAACAATCGTTGATATAGTAAATAAAATTAAGGAAAACGTTTTATCCTCCTTACTAGATATCATGCTATTATTTAAAAAAAACTGTAAATGTTAAATATTTTAAAGCTAAGGTAATATACATAGATGCATACTGTAAGTAATTAGATCTGTGGACGGCAGGTGACAATTGTGCATCGGTTTTATATATAAATGATTAATCTAGTGATGCAAATTATTGATGAACATAGAACCTGATTTTTTTGTGAGGCGCATAAACTAACAAGGCTTTTTGGCCTTAATATCAATCAGTAGATATTTCACATAATATTAACGTAAAATATTCACCAATCCATCGGTACTTCCATCATGTATGTCAATGTATATTTGTGTATGTACAAATATATGTATAAAAACAATACGATAAAAAGAAGGATAAAACCAAATGTTTCGGCAGTCAGATTGATCTTGAGATAAAGAGAGAGAAAAAATGATCGGGATGAAAAAACTTACAGTGTGAAGAGATTTGAGAGAATTAGACATGGCAATATTGGTGATATTGGCAGGAATCTTATTCAGCTTGCAAAGATATTGTAGCTGTCTTCGGTTTAGCCTATCGAAATCCATAATAGTTTTTTTTTTTTTTTTAGATTGTATAATCTAAAAAAGATGAATCGACTTTTTATATCAATGAGAAATTGATTGAAAATGTAGATGTTAATATGTTATGAGTTACGAGTGGCGGTGGTAGTGGTATTTATATGGCAACCATTACGCGTATGATGTCCGTCATATAGAGCGGGGAGATTTGAAATTTTAATTTTATTTTAAGTGACTTTATTTTTATTCCTTAACAAGATATTTTTACTTTTATGGAAAAAATTTCGATTTTGAAATTGATGATCGAATTTAACTTATTTCCTTTCGCAGAACATTGACCGTCTTTTACTACACTCATCAAATACCTTTTCGTTTTTCTCGTTTCACATCAATATTTGAGCATTTGCAATGATGTAACGTATTTTTTAAACAAATTTTAAATAATTAGTTTAAAAAATATTTAAATAGAAAAAATGTTTTAATAATGTGTAACTAGCAATCTAGCATGGTCAAACTAACATACTATTGTCATTACTCATAACCAAGTGGAGCTTGAAAAATGGCTAAGTTTTATAATGGTCATGTTTAATTGTAATCGGCAAATTAAATCTTGATTACAAAATCCTTACGTGACATTCACCGTAATTCTCTTTAATAGACTATCACTTCTACATTAAACTCTAACCAAGCCAAACCTGAACTCGAACTCTTTTAAAATAAACTCGACTTGAGTTAGCTAGACTCGGTTCACTTACAAGCTCTTTTTTCCATTTCATTATTTTATCGATTATAAAAAATGCATGTTTTAAATACTAGCAATCTAGGAATAAAAATCGCGTATGTCCGATTTTAGTTTGGGCAAAAAAAAATTTCCCCCGTATTCGATAACGGGTCGGGTCGGGTATCTACAAACATTATATATATTAAACCGTAATTCTATCAAGTTGTTTCACAAAGTACCTATTAACAGTTAAGCGAAATTCTCATAAGATTCTTTAGTTATACCTTGTCATAACATTAATATAACATTTATTACCACCACTAATACTACAAAGAAATTAAATGTGTTTTTTTCTTGTTTGGTTCCTCCTTTCCAATTTCAAATTTCATCCCACGACCATCTTTAAATCTTGCTAAATTAATTGTTGGGGTATTATTATTACACAATA
>JANDBE010000048.1:40135513-40156522 GCA_024320915.1 Erigeron philadelphicus
GTCTAAAATCTAGTTAATACTTGCAAAACTCTTAAGTTATATATATAGAGTATGTCAAGAAATATAGATGTTTCGGCTTTCAGGGAACAACATTTCAATCCGATGCATTTTGCATTGCATAGTAGATGGGCCATAATAATAAGCAGGCTACAAATATCAATCTTCACAAATTAGTTTGTTTGCAAAGTTTAATTTGGTGGGCCGATTTAAGTTAGCCCAACTGTTTTCTTGAGCAACATCCTTAAGAAGTGCCCACAGATTAGAATACTAGAATAGTTTCTTCATGCTTGAAAGTTGAAAATCATTAATAGTCTAGCGGTCACCAGCTGTCACTTTTCAAGAGGGGTTTTAGGTTCAAGTCTTGTCAAAGACAAACTTGAGATAATCAGGAGATTATTCAGTGGTTGAGAATTACCTGGACACTAGCCTGGTCGGGAGAATATTGGGTACCAAATAGGATATGGGATCAGGGGGTTCCATCCAATAAGAAAGAAACTTCATAAATTTGGCACCAGGAGAACATACATTGCATATATAGAATTGATTGATGTGTATGATGTATCATGTCTCATTTCTTTTGACCATGATGATATGGCATGGCCTATTCGGGATTCTTTGAATACTAGAAAAAGTTTCCATATAATAATCCTTGAAAAGAGACCGACCGAAAGACAATAAATTATAAAGCTATAGCTACCATTTTCGCTACTTTACAACTCAACCTGATTGATTACGAGTATTAATCAACTCAAAACCATGCTAATTTCAACTTCCATTTTCAGGTTCCTTAGCCAGATTAACAACTATTTCATGCCACTTGTTGGCAATATACAGTAGACTACAATCTGCTTTTCCCAATATAGCTTCTTTACCAACTTGTTTATGACTTGCAAAAGTAACGATATCGTGAAGAAAATTCGACCCAAGAACCACCCGACTTATCCGACCCAAGAAAATTCAACCTTTTCCCAATATAGCTTCTTTACCGATTTAATTTGTGGTTAGACATAACTTAACGTTCTATCGAGAAGCTATTTTTTTTACTTGAACCGTGAGAAATCCTAAATTATGTATTGGATAACATGTTTTTAAAGTTCATTCACATGCGAAACGTCCTAAAAATGTATGTTGTAGAACAATTTTTTTTCAAAATTGTTTAAACTTTAAAAACAAGTGATCCAATACAAAAATTAGGAGTTGTCAGGGTTGTTGCAAAAAATGGTTCTCGAAATAAGGAAAGTCTGATGGATTATTCCACTAAAACTTTCTGATAGAACCCCAAGAATTAGAAATAACAGTAGGATAGATTTGACATATAAGTCAGCTCGAGAATAACTTATTACAAGTTACAAATTCATGGGTTTGACATATAAGAAAACATGCATAATGTCTGCATTCAGTCTCCAAAAAGTAGGAAAGATTAAAATAAAAACCATATATACTTTCCATTGATGTTAAATTTGGAATAGAAAACAAATAATCTAAAAGCAAATAAAGATTATATATAAAAGATTAAAAGACAATCTTTTTCGGCACCTGGTGAGCATATATATTGCATCATGATTGATATTATGTCGATTCCATGTCTTTTGATCGACACGGCATGCCCTATTTGGGATTCTATGAGCAGTTAGAAAAAAAAAGTGTCTGAAGATCTGCTGATGCAGCTGCACAACCACAGAATGGAAATTAAAAGATATCAAATTAAAGCTTCCTTTGCCATTACTTTACAGCTCAAATTAATAAAGCCATCTTATCACTTCCATGTGACTTGTTGGCAAGTAGCCAGACCATAATATATATGCTAACATATATGTCTTGTAAAGTATAACGATGTCATGAACGATCGAAAAGCACCCAAAGTTAAGAAACAGAAAAAGAAAAGCTGAACCGGCCACTAAACTTTCTCGATTAAGCTAGACCTCAAGTAATTCAATGGCATAATTTACTTAACATTACTTTATTTATGGGATTATGTCTAACCACAAATTGAATCTGATGAGACATAGATGACTCATCCAACTTTTGTTACCTTTATTTGGCTATATATATGATCATATTTTGAAACACATTATTCATCTTTAGCATTTGGCTTCGGAGATAATTACTACGTTTGATCAATAGCTTATTGCAGACTTTGAACATCACTGCATCTGTCAAAATATGGATCCCGAATTCTCAAATCTTGTTATTGGAATTCCGGTTAGATCAACTAAGGGACTACTATTGTGCAAGCCGTATCAATCTGATTACACTCTTTCTAACACTTCTACTTCCAAGATCAATGGTATAGAAAGACAAGACAGTTTTGCAGTATGGATTAAAAACTATGGTAATTTTCTTCCTCTAATGTTAATTCCAACTAAAAACGACAATTATTCGGTCACTAAGCTCATATTATAACTAATCTCTTTATTATTGTTATGTGCAGTGAGTTTAGTACCCAAACTAATTAAAGTCATGAAACACAAGTTGAGTCATGGAACCAAAATTATCCAATTCGGCAGCCAAGATAAAATTTTCAGGAAAAACTTCAGTATCCAAGAGCGAGAGAAGCTATTGCAGGCTTCTCAATGCTACTTGTACACCACGGCTGGTGCAATTGCAGGCCTGCTCTTTGTGTCTACAGAAAGAGTGGCATTTTGCAGTAATAGGCCCGTTAAAACATATTCTACAACGGAAAAGCTGTTAAAGTTTCAATATAAGGTAGATGACTTCAAAATATCAGTACCTTCAATATCTCTTGCTCATTTCGTCTACTTTAATTTGATGACAATTTGAATTTTTTTTTTGTATAGGTTTCAATTCCATTAGATAAGATTAAAGGAGTAGATGAGAGTACAAACATTCAGAGGACATCGAACAACTACGTGGAGTTAAAGACAGTCGATGATTTCAACTTCTGGTTTATGGGCTTCATAAACTATAAGAAAACTTTAAGACACCTTCATCATGCAATCAGTTTCGACTGCTTAGGCAATTGATGATGAAGATAAAAATTACATGTAAATTTCAATTATAACTTGTATTATTAGTTCCAAGCATATCCTCTATTTGTTACATAACTGTTTTCTACGATGTGCAAAAGAGGTATATTGATATAGGACTTTAATGTCTAGATTGCCATGGCAGATGTGTTCTGATGTATTATAAATCAAATATATGAGAAACCTTTGTCAATTAGATTCTTTTGTCTTATTCCTAATTATAAAATGGATCTTGAACTTTTGGAAAAATGGTATCCATGTTATGATCTATATATCACATGCATGGATTGTTGTGGTTTGGTTGCTCTGCAGATATGAAAGGTTAATGCTGAAATTACTTCTTAGTGTATATTGGATATGATCATGATATATATGAGCTGATAAAGATGAAATCTTGACTGGCTAGTTCAATTGAGAATATTGTTGGTATACTTCACCTTTTTTCAAGCTACACTACCTTTCCTTTATCGATATTGGTCGTTCTGATAAGGTTTATAAAATTACTTTCTATTGTCATGCTGACTACTCTTTCCATAGATATTCAGCAGTTGGTAATGAACACAAGTTGGAAAACGCATAATATAGTCGACATTAGAAACAAATCACATGCATATTACATAAGCAAGAAAAGGAAAACAGATATATCTTTAAGTGATGAGTTGGCTTTGACTCTGCATTCATAATGATGTAGTTTCTGGTTTATGGTTATGGAACATAAGATTTTCTTTTGATCTTTTCCAATCCATACGTAGAACACTATATAGCACCCAAATTTAGACAATACATGTTCCATGTCATTAGTACAGATATCTCATGGCTATGTTGTGTGATTTCATGTGGTTACAAAGCATCTGCATGTGTTTACAAAAAGTTACATATGCTGACTTTAGGCAAATAAAGATTAAAAAAACCTGTTTGAGATCTAGAAGATTCATGGTAGTTCGTTTGGAGTTCGGAATTATACGATATTTTAACATTATTTTCTTAAATAAAGTTAAGAGTATAGATACATGCCCCATTACATTGCTAATCCTTTATATTAATAATAATATGTATCCTGTAAGTTGTTGTCAGAGCTCACTGATGGTCAATCTACAGATATGCGTCTTGCTCATGTAATACAGAACTCAATGATCAAGTAGAATAGAATCAAGTACGAATCAATGATGCTTAAACATAACATAAGAAACGATTCTTGAAGTTTGAATTAACGACATCCAAGAAAATAGACAATGAGAAATGAGTTATCATCAATGTCTCGCATCAACAAATATATATACATTTTAACTCCTTTTGAAAAGGTATTTGTAGAACATAATGTTGCTACATTTACATGAAGTAGAGAAACAATTAATGTTCTATATCAATTTCTTAATCAGTTGTGACTGATTGTCTGACGAATATATCTTAAAGTTTTCGTGTAACTCGGAAAGCCCAAAAACCAGAAGCTGAAATCATCCACCGTCACAAACTCCAGATACTTATTAGATGGCTTCGTCCTGTTTATGCTCTCGTCTACTCCCTTTAACTTTCCTAACGGTATTGCCACCTGCAAAAACAATTACATCAGTTTATATGCAATACGGGTATAAGAAAATGTGCCCAGTATGTAAATACTTCAGAGGCTCCTCACCTTATATTGGAACTTTAACTGCTCCCCTGTTGCAGAATACGTTGTAAGGGTTCTATCGCTGCAAAATCCCACCCTTTCAGTAGAAATGAAGAGGCTTCCTGCTATTGCACCAGCTGTAGTGTATATGCAACATCGAGAAGCATGTAGCAACTTTTCACAGTCAATGGTACTGAAGTTTTTTCTGAAGATTCTCCCTTCACGGCCAATTGGTATGATTTTAGCACCATAACTCAACTTATGCTTTACAATCTCTAATAGTTTGGGTCCTAATTTACCTGCAACAAAAAGAATAGGAACTCGGTTAGATTGAAGAGAACAATTAAAAATGCCTGTTTTTCAAAGTAGTATTAGAGTGAAGAAATTACCATGATTTTTAATTGAGACTGCAAAACCGTCTCTTCTTTCTATTCCATTGATTGTAGAAGTAGAAAGAGTTAAACAGGGTTGATAAGGTTTAGAAAGAAGTATCCCCGTTGTTGAAATGATCGGGATGCCCTTGACATTGATTGAGAGTCTGTTATCCATAACTTGACCTTCGATTGCTGCGATTTAGATGTTCTTAGAGCTGAAGTTGCTTGGTATGTAATGTCTTATAATCATGATATTTATAAGCTGGTAAAGATGGCATAAATCAACAACTTTTTGTTGGATGAGTCATGCTTTTTGGTGGTTTGAATGTGAGGGCAAAATATCAACTCTGATATATTAGGACCATATGGGCTAGTTTTCCTTTATTGATCTTGTCACTTATGATAAGATTTAAGGTTTTACCTTTTCTTAGTGTCGACATGCTGACTAATTCATTAGTTTTTTATACATGGAAACAAGTCATATGCAAATGACATGAGCAAGTTAAAAGAACTGAATAGTGGGATGATGGGCTTTATTTTGTTTAATCAGATTGATGTGTAAAGTGGTTTAATTTATAAGCTTTCTTATCCTGTAATCTTACGTAGGTCATGGGATCTTTTTGATCTTTTCTTCTCCATTTACGGCGACCAAGACACACCAGGAATGGCGTCATATCACATGGCATACATAATGATTCCGAGTACCCTTTACGTCCCAGACATAGATAACTAAAAGGAAAAATAAAGGGCAAAGTCTTAATGGTCCTTATAAAAAGTGTTCTATGTCAAAATCAGGATGATGTAGATTTACTACTGGCACCAATAAAAAATACAGGTGAGTTAAGTAGAGATATGCTAATCTAAATGCTAAAAAAGAAACATGCATTCTTAGCCCCATAGGTTTGCAATATAAGGAACTGAAAAATGATATTACCCGATAACTTGTTTTTGTTTTCGATGTAACAAGTCAGGTCATTAACTGAAGAAGTGATCAAACTCTAAAGGTCTGCAATTTACATAAAGAATACTGCTTGTTATGTAAAGTTTAGTTTAAATGAATGTAATTTTGATTATTTGTCAAAGAAACCCAAAAAGTCAAAACCGGAATTACTCTGAATAAAATTGAAGTCATATAACTTTAAGGTTGATCTCAAAGTGGATATCAAAATACAATAATAGAAGCTAAGTATTAATAACCCGATAATTGGCAAACAAAACTCAAAGTTGCAGGTGGACTAATTGAGTGGCTGGGTAGAAATGTGACCTCTACACCCAGCGGCAAAATAAGAAGCACAAGGATTTCACCCCAAGTGTTTGGGTTAGATTTGAGATTCGGGCGTTGATATGTGACAAGGTCTTTGATACATGGACATAAAATTTGAGTTCTTCTTACCAAAGAAGTCTATATCATGAAGTTTGGTTCCATTGCTATGCTAGCTAGAACACTACCTAAAGTGGCATGTTGGGTAATACTCAGAATAATTTTAGGCATTGCTTGTGTTTAGCAAACCAATTACAATATGTGCTGATATTAGAGCTAAGGGATAGATGACTATACTCCATATACACATAACTGATTACCACATTATATTCTTATATATATATATATATATGATCATCAAAATTGTTAGCTCTTCACATTTATAGTGTTCTACCGTGGTAGATAAGCTTTTGTCATATATAGCTTATCCAGTGAAACTGTGATAACATATGAAAAGGTCACGCAAGGAATGACTGCAGATATATATATGTATGTGTTCATCTCAAGTTCCATTGATGTATATGCAACATTTGTTGACCAAGTATAATAAAATAGAGTGAGAAATGATAACAATCAAACATATGATAAGAAATGATTCTTTCATTTTGATTTAGAGGAAATCCAAGCAGACGAACAATGCAAAATGAACTGTTGTGTATGTGCCGCGTCTATAAACACATATATATACACATCTCCTTCCCTTCGGGAGAAAAAAAATCCAAACAACATAATGTTGTTATGTTTACATGGAATCGAGACCTAATGTTCTATATATATGTACTCCTCTATCAATTGCTACTGATTGACTGACGAAGATAGCTCAAAGTTTTTTTATAATTTGGAAAACCCAAAAACCAAAAGTTGAAATTATCCACCGTCACAAGCTCCACATACTTATTTGATGGCTTCTCTGTGTTCATACTCTCCCCTGCTCCTTTTATCTTTCCCAATGGTATTGACACCTGCACAAACAAATATGTCAATATACTACTTTAAGGATCTAAGCATATATGTGCCGAAGATGTAAATACTTTTGAGGGTCTCCCTACCTTATATTGGAACTTTAGCACTTCCAATGTCGCAGAATACGTTTTAATGGCCCTATCACTGCAAAATCCTACCCTTTCAGTGGAAATGAAGAGGGTTCCAGCGATTGGACCGGCTGTAGTGTATATGTAGCATCGAGAAGCATGTAACAACTTCTCACAGGGAGTGGTACTGAAATTTTTACTGAAGATTCTTCCTTCACGGCCGATTGGTAGGATTTTGACACCATAACTCAACTTGTGTTTCACAATTTGTAATAGTTTGGGTCCTAACTTATCTGCAACAACAAAAATAAGAATTCTGTTAGATTGGATGAGAAAAATAGAATGCATGGATATCATGATTTTTAATCGAGACTGCAAGATTATATTTTCTTTATATACCATTAGTTTTGGAAGTAGTAGAAACAGCGCAAATGGGTTGATAAGGTTTAGACATAAGTAGCCCCCTTGTTGATATCATCGGGATGCCAATGACGACATTGCTTGACAGTTTAGTATCCATAGCTTGACCTCTATTTTTTGTGATTTGGTTATATGCTTAGAGCTGATGTTGCTTGGTAATGCCTTCTGATCATGATATTTATATGCAGGAAAAGATGGCATAAATCAACAACTTTTTGTTGGATGAGTCATCCATGTGTCAAGCTTTTTGGTCATTTGAATATGAGGGTAAGAAATCAACTCTGATTTGGTAGATTCACCCCTTTTGACTTGTGAGCTCATTTTAGGAGGGCCATGGGCTAAATTTCCTTTATTGATACTGTCTCTTATGATAAGATTTATAAGTTTACTTATTTTAGTGTCATGCTGACAAATCCATTAGCTTTTAATACATGTAAGTTGGACAAAAAGCATATTATAATCAACATGGCAACAAGTCACATGCAAATTACTTGAACTAGCTAAGAAAACTGAATGGTGAGATGATGGGCTTTATTTTATTTAATCAGATTGATGTGTAAAGTGGTTGTCCTGTCTACCATAGGTCATGGCTACAGAATATGGGATTTTTTTGATTTTTTCTTGTCCATTTACAGTGACCAAAATACACCATGAAAGGCGTCATGGCGCATATATAACAATTCAGAATATACCTTTTATGTCTCAAACTTAACTAAAGGAATGCAGTGTCAAAATTTTAACGGTCTTGTAAAAGATGTTGTATTTCAAAAAGCAGGATGTCGATATAGAATTGTCTCCAACGAGAACTAATGCAATGGAGTTACTATTGATATCCCCTAAATATCATATTGAAAATATCACTATCAATTTTATGTCACTCTAAGCCCCATGAAAATTTTCAAAACATAATGAATTGAAATTGTCAGTACTTTACCCCTACATGTGGTGACTACTGACTATTATACTCATGTTTTGTTTCACTCCATTGGAAACATTACTAGCTAACTGGGTGGAAACGTAACCTTCACTAGACGGTCATGAAAGTAGCAAAACGATTTTCTACATCAGTTGTAGTCATATTTGGGGTACAATGTAAAATTCGACTCACACAGTCTTAGGTATCACAAGCTTTGTATTGTGATAAAATCTGATGAGATCGTTCTTGATTTTTACTGCAAAAGACAGAACCCGTGTGCTGTGAGAGGTTTTGATATTGTATGTGTTATTGTGTATCAATATGCAGTTAGACACTCATAATAAAAAAGATAAGACACCTTTTCCGACCGCCCTAACTGCTTGTAGAGAGGTCATAGGCAGGTTATGGTTTACAACAACATATCAACAACTAATTTGACCCCCATCACAAGAGGTGTGGCTCCCTTGACCCCTGCAATGTGGGTCCTTAGCACACATCGAATTCTACGGATGTACACTCCATACCTCCTTCGAGTATAAGTATCATACGATTATATGTTACACTAAAATACCAACACATTGAAATATATAGGAACTGAATAATTGATTAATTGTCATTAGTTGTCTTTCATCAACCAACAAATCTATATATACATCTTCCTCCCTTTAATTAGGGAAACCAATCGTACTACACAATGATGAATCTTTTTAAAGTTTACAAGGAATTGAGAACATTGTTCAATATCAATAGTTTTAGCAGTTGGGACTGATTGCCTGACAGAGGTATCTTAAAGTTTTTGTATAACTCGGAAAGCCCATAAACCAGAAGCTGAAATCATCCACTGTAACTAACTCCATGTACTTGTTTGATGGCCTCTTCATGTTCCTGCTCTCTGCTACTCTTTTTATCTTACTCAATGGGATTGAAACCTATGAATAAAAAGTTACGTCAACGCACTAATTATAAAATAAGCAATTGTGAACTAGATGTAACAACTTTTAATCTCCCTAGCTACCTTATATTGGAACTTCAAAAGCTCCCCGGTGGTAGAATACGTTTTGAGTGTTTTATCACTACAAAAGCCAACCCTCTCAGTTGAAATGAAGAGTATGCCTGCAATCGCACCAGCTGTTGTGTATATGCTACATCGTGTAGCATGCAACAGCTTCTCACAATCCCCGGTACTGAAGTTTTTCCTAAAGATTCTTCCTTCGCGGCCAAGTGGTAAAATTTTGGCACCAATAGTAAGCTTATGCTTGACAATTTCAATTAGTTTAGGTCCTAAGCTCGCTGAAATCACAGAAGAAGAAAAAAAAATACTCTGTTAGATTGCAGAAAGTAATATGAATACTTATTATCGCTGAATCAGTGTAAGACTATTACCATGATTTTTAACTGAGACTGCAAAACTGTCTTTTCTGTCTATGGCGTTTGTTTTGGAAGTAGAAAGAAGGTAACGGGGAGTATATGGTTTTGACAAAAGTAATCCCCTTGGTGACATGATAGAGATGCCCATGACATTGTTTGAGATTATGTTATCCATTTTTTTAAAAACCGGATATTGATGTAGTTTGGCTACCTTGCAGATATATTTGGAAGCTTAGTACTGAAGTTGATGGGTAATGTGTTCTGAATCATGATATTTATAAAGCCTGTAAAGACAACTTTTACTTGGATGAGTCATATGCTTGTCAACTCGTCGTATGTGGTGGCTGGATTGTTATACCATACAATAAAGCTAGCCTGACTAAATAGATTTACTAATTTTGACTTAAAAGCACAATTTAGATGGTGTAGGCGCATCGACCTTATCTGGAATGCTTTAGCTTAGTTGATACTGGTCTTTCCATTAAGGTTTAAACATCTACTTTTTATTGTCATGCTGACTACTCTTTTCATAGATATCCATTAGTTGGTGTTGCAGAGAAGTTGGGAATAGGATATTATAACCAACATGCCAACCAGCTAGTCCACATGTATAATACATCAGCAAGCAAGGATTTTGCTTAATCAGATTGAGGTGTACAAGTAGTTGGAAGGTATCTTTCTCATCCTCAAAAAACACCATGCATGCCAAATTGATTTCATTTGTACGTGTTGTATTTCAAAAACATGTAAGGGTACTAATTACCCATCATAAGAACCTATATATACTGATCTCGAGAGATTACGAAGAAATCACATTTGTTATATTCCATATCCACAACATCCATACTTAGCCCAGCTATTGTCATAACTAAAAGTAGATTGGAATTTTTTCTAACTGGTTCTCAAGTTCTATATCATGGAAGTCGATTACTTGACGACCTGAGTGGAATTACTACCCCCTGTACATTGTATGGAAGAAGCAAAAGATTGTTCCACCAATGTCTTGGAAAAATTTTCTTCAGGATTTTACCTTAGCAACCAATACCTAGAACTTGGCATCATATAACTGAACCAGTGTTACACTTTTAGTTTACTTCAGGTCGTAAGCTCACAGCAGATTGGATTGATATGGTTTAGACCTTGGTAGTCCTCTTCAAGATCTTATTGGACTTCCATTGCATAACATGCATGTTCTGGGAATTTTTCATCAATATTTTAATGGCATAGTATATTTACTTCAACAACTTTTAAAGTTAGATGAGTAATATAAGTCTCATTGTTACTGGGAAGCTACTTTTTACTGTAAAATATTACTTTCTGTTTGGGTAAAATATGAGCTGCCAAACTTTGTAGATGATATTAAATCATATCATGACTTCAATATTGGCAGCACAGTTGGTTTTTCCAATTTTTGACTCTGCATTAACGATCGGAACACATCTACTTTATAAAGTCAAGACAAAATTTCTCTTCAAGTAAAATTTCAAAAATGATAATGATGAAAAATGGTCACTAGTGATTGGTATTGATACGTTAAATTCATATATAAATGAATATACATTTTATTCAGTAGAAAAGTTGTTCGACCGAAATGCAAAAAGAACTACAAAGAATTCATTTGATATTTACATGAGATAACAGATCATTCTTCAACATCAATTGCATAAGTAGTCCAGACCGATTGCCTGATGGAGGTATCTTAATGTTTTCTTAATATTTATGAAGCCCATAAACCAGAAACTGAAATCATCAACGGTCGCTAGCTCCACATAGCTGTTGGATGGCCTCTTCATATTCTTGGCTTCTAGTACTCCTTTTATCTTTGTTAATGGGATTGATACCTACAAACACCGCTCATACGTCAAGACACTGTCTGGAAAACCAAAGCATTGTGCAGCAACACATAATAATACTTCGGAGGCTCCCTTACCTTATATTGGAACTTTAACAGCTTGCCAGAAGTGGAATATGTTGCAATGGACCTATCACTGCAAAATGCAATCCTTTCTGTAGACATGAATAAAAGCCCTGAAATTGCACCGACTGTAGTGTATAAGTAGCATTGGGAAGTCTGCAACAGTTTCTCTCCTTCTTTGACATTGAAGTTTTTCTTGAAGATTTTATCTTGGCTGCCAAATTGAACGATTTTGGCTCCATTACTTAACTTGTGTTTCATCATTTCAAAAAACTTTGGTCTTAAACTCACTGCACATTTCCAATAACACCATTAGTTCAATAATAATATAAAATCTAGAGATTTCTGTATCAGGATTATTATAGAGAGCCTGCAACTACCTTGATTTTTATTTCTGAGGACATCTAAACTGCCTTCTCTGTCTATGCTATACATCTTTGAAGAAACAGGATAATGGGGTTGATTATAAGGTTCAGACGGTAGTAGTCTCTTTGTTAATTTCATCGGTACACCGGTAACATGTTTTGAGAATCTGTGATCCATATTTTGATGACAGTTCGTGGTGGTTCGGTTTGCAGGTCTTTACTCAAATGTTGTTATTTTTGAACTAAATGCTGAAGTGATGGTTATAGTGTTCTAAATGAAACTTATAGGCATATAAAGATGGAATATACTGACACCTTTTGGCTGTATGAGTCATCCGCATCTCATCTTAATTTTTTTATGGTAGGTAATACGAGTAGTTATTAGTTGAGTCTATTTTAGGGGACTACCTTAGGACCTTCTCAATATCGTTCTTTTGACTGTGTATGCTTAGCCTTTTTTGCCATGCTGACAGTTTAAATTAAAGTTATCCAATGGCTCCTCATTCATAAAAAGTAAGAGGTGAATAAAGATGACACTAAAAGGAGACTAATACATGAATTGATGCCTTAACTCACTTTCTAAACAGTTGCAGACTGTAACACCAAGCTAAGAAAACTAACAGGAAAGTGGTTAGGCCCTTTTTTATTTTAGGCTCAGATTGATGTGTAAAGTAGTGGAATGGTGACTGTAATTCCCAATTTTGGATATAGGTGATCATATGCTAATTTTTAGGATATTTTCTTCTCCATAGCCATGTTGTGATCAGACGACGTCTGAGTCAAAAGACTCGATCTCCCTAAAAGTATCAATATATGCATCTTTCTTTCTCTTGTACGACTTCAACTATCTCAAAAAATGCCTTGATTGATCATTTTGTGTTAACTTCTTAAACACTAATTAACTACATCCCATTATATTATAGTATTCATTAGATTATAGTATTTGATTATATGAATTTTGTTATTCAATATCAGATAATCACCTGTAGACCACACATCCAAACATGCCCTAAATGTTTTCTTATTTTATTAATTGTGCCTCTAATCAGAATCATCTATTGTTAAAGGATCACACTGGATCAAGGAAATCAATGTTAGAGGGATCACATATATAGCGATAAACGTTTTTGCCTACCAAGGTTTCTTAAGGTTTGTTTAAGTTTTCATATCTGTATCATAATCTTGCATGTAGCATAGTGCCTCCCTGGCCCTCCACTGGGTACTATCTTGACTTCAAGGCCATTATAATGCTTTATAAAAGTATGTGGCTAATGATCTTTAGGCTTTTAACCATCCCTGAGTACATGCTCAGTGCTAACAACTTATATCTGCTTATTAGTTCATCTCCTATAATAGTTTATTAAAAATCATGAAGACCATCTACATAATATAGTTTGCCTTGAAAAGAAAGATATTACAACTGGGAACTGGAGTTGGCAATGTTTCAACAACACCTCCCAATTTGTCATTCACAGTATATAACAACTTCGCAACCTAACTAACTCACGGTGCTGATTTGATTGTATCTGAATATGAAACTCATAATTAACCAAAAATCCTCAAAATCAAACAAGTCCAACAAAGAAACAATTTCAAGCAATAATATGCAGACAAAAAAAATACAAAACAGAACTAATATAGAGAATGACGATTGTTTCTCGGTTGGAAGGATTGTTAATGAATTACAAGCATCGAATTAACACATCGCCCCCACTAAACTCCCAGTAATTAACCTTGAAAGATTCAGGAAACCTCACACCAGTATCATTATAATCGTCTATAAACCATATTTGCACCACAACATTGGGCAATTTGTAGATGAAATGAACTAAATTTTTAATTAGAACCTTGAGAGCAAGATCAGTTTTCCAATATGCATGTTGGATCATATCACTTAAACGGATGACCACACGTATACTCTCTATCAAGTAGACAAAATCAACTTGAAGCTCAAAAAGATGATGCCAAAATACTCTTGAATAATGAGAAATCAACTTAAATAATAAGATATCAATATACATCCTTTTTCTCATAAGAGAAGTTTACCAAGATATGGAAATAGCTACAAGAATTTACATTTGCTGAGATTAAGGATCATATTTCAGTTCGCATGATGGAGGTATCCTAACGTCTTTTTAGAATTTACAAACCCCATAAACCAGAAGTTGAAATCGTCGACGGTCACTAGCTCCACATAGTTGTTAGATGGTCTCTTCATATTCTTGATTTCATGTGCTCCTTTTATCTTAGATAACGGAATTGAGACCTACACACAAAGTATATGTCAGGACACACTAATAAAAACTTGAACTATTGTGAAGCAGGGTGATAATACTTTGGAGGATCTTTTACCCTATATTGAAACTTTAGCAGCTGGCCTGTCGTAGAATATGTTTTAAGGGACCTATCGCTGCAAAATGCAACTCTTTCTGTAGAAACAAAAAGGAGCCCTGCAATGGCACCTGCTGTAGTGTATAAATAGCATTGAGAAGTCTGCAGTAGTTTCTCTCCCTCTTTGATACTGAAGTTTTTCCTAAAGGTTTTACCTTGGCTGCCAAATTGAACAATTCTTGCCCCGTTACTTAACTTTTGTTTCACGATTTTAACTAGTTTGGGTCCAAAACTCCCTGCATATTACAGAAATATGAACAATATAAGATCACCGACAATTGACAAAGATGGGATCATTTATAATCAATGTACTATAGAGAAGTAATTACCATTGATCTCCCAATGAGTTGCAGCAACAGGGTAATGGGGTTGATTATAAGGCTTAGATGATAATAGTCCCCTTGTTGATTTCACAGGGACTCCAATTACATGGTTTAATAATCTTTGATCCATATTTCGATGACAGATTGCTGTGATTCAGCTGCCTGCTTTAAGCGATCTGCTTTAGATTGTCTAATGCTATTTTGAAGCTGAATGCAGAAGTTGGTTAAAATGTTTTTGAATGAACAAATTTATAGGCATATAAAGATGGCAGAAATCAACAACTTTTAGTTAGATGAGTCATCCACATGTCATCTTTACTGGTGGTTGGTAGTTGAATCTTTTATAGGCACTACTTTATTACCTTCTTGATGCCATTGCTTTTGACTGTATATGCTAAACTTTTCGTGTCACGCTGACGGTTTCTTTCAAATTAAGTTATCCTGTGGTTGCTAATGCAATTAAGTTTGTGATAAATATTAAATATGGATTAGCATGAAAATGTGGAGTACACCCCTACTTAGTTTGTTTAACCGGGGCTAGCTTTCACTACTTAAAGGCTCAAATCATTCACTTATGTTGTGTCGAATGAATTAACGAGACGCCAAGCTACATAAGTTTCACTACTTTGAAATTCTGCTGACCGGTTAGATGATCCTTTTGTTAATCAGATTGAGGTGTAAAGTAGTGATAGTGACTTGAAACATCATTCACCTTGCTCTATGCTACTCTCTAGTTATGTACATATATCTTCCACAACATTTTTATTACAGTAATGATAAACATCTGCCTAACAAAGTTGACACTGTTTTGTACATTTGTCAAATTGTCAAATCTAATACAGTACATTTTGAACATTAAAACCAGGATGGATAGAATATCATATTTAAATGCATAATATATTACAAAAGTTGACAATATCTCATCAGCACCAACTAGGCAAGTAATGTAGCTACTCAAACAAAACAACGCATTTAAATTTATAATCTAAGAAACAACACACCTGGCAGGTTGATCTTGAATTTGAATCTGAAAAAATTAACAAACACTTCTCAAAACAGAAAAAAATCCAAAAAAAGAACTTTAAAACAATGTTGAGCAACAAGTTATAATCAGCATAATATACATACACACAATAAAGCACACAAGAGAAGCAACAAATGACCAACGAACATCCAGAATGCCACATCCTTCAGTTGGCTGGACCATAAATATACTCCCATCGCGTGTATTCAAATTAATACATCGGGCTCCACTAAACTCCCGGTATAATTCACCTTACAAGATTCAGGAAATATCAGTCCAGCTTCGTCACAGCCGGCTTTAGTAATATGAGGACATGACCGCACATCAAGATATTCCAGTGACCTGCATGACTCCAAAACCATACTTATTCCCGACACAGTGATCTTTGGACAATTGCTGATTTTCAAAACCTTCAAACCCAACCCAAAACCCTCATTCCCCAATGCCTCAAAAGCAGCATCTGTCACCTCCTCACAGCAGCCAATATCAAGAACCTCTAGACAATTGCATTGTGAAAGAATGCGATTTAATGACGCATCTGAAACATTTAAACACCAATCCATTCTTAAGATCCTGAGACTTTGAGTAGAAGCAGCCAGTGATGTTATTGATTCACTGGATAAATCCCGACAGCCTCCAATTACTAAAGTCTCAAGATTTTTGCAGAGATTAGCTACAGTGTATATAGATTTGTCTCCAAGTTTATAACAATCGAGCAACTTTAATGTCTTCAGGGACGTTGAGCAAGCTTCTGCAATGGTGGATATTCCAATATCTCCGATATTAGTACATTTGTTTACATCCAAATGCTTTATGTTTTTACATCCGTTAACTAGAGCTATGACTCCAACGTCAGTAACGTTGGTGCAACCTTGCAAACCCAGTTCTTCTAAACTACGACAGTTTTTAGATAGAGATTCTAAAAGGATGTCCGTAACAAAGCGGCAACCAGCAAGATGTAAGCTTTTCAGGTCATGGCAACCCTCTGCAACAGCTGACAGTCCTTTATCCGTTAGCTTCCTACAGTATGAGACATCTAATGATTGCAGAGATGACAAACCAGATCCAATGGCTGCCATTCCAGAATCGGTGATACCTATAAAATCATGATCATTGTTATTTGTCAAGAATTTAAATTAACATGCTATTTGAAGCGTAATTTATGAAGTCTGGTGGTATGGTATATGTGGATGAAATAAACAAAATTGATTTATTTTCATAAAAAATCGTGTTATTAATCAAAGGTAAGTACCAATTATCAGGAAATCATAGCAAGTTTCTGCACCGTTCAACCACAAGGTTCAAAAGATCATATTATGTCCTATCTTGAAATCGGTATATTAGTACTAATTTAATGAGTCTTTTGTTTGAGTATTAGTCAAAATTTGAAATAAGAACAAGAGAAATAAGCACAATTATAACACTAAGCACTTAAGCAAACTACAAACACATGCCCAACAAGAGAATTGTCACCCTGGCTTATGCGGGAAACACAAAATGCCAGGCTCTGCTCCTCAAGCATAATTTTTAACCAAATGACTCAGATCACCATAAGAACCAGTTGTCCAACACACATGCAAAAAACATATAATGAAACTTAAACAGGAACAATCGTTAAAAAGTTTCAGGTAAAAAGATATAATGAACCCTACCGAGCCACAAATATGATTCCATAAATTCACTAAACATGGAAACTATTAGCTAGTAAAAGTACCCTATTGACCCTGATCATAACAAACCCTATAAGTGCAAAATAAGAAACGGGTAAGCAAAACAATAAGAAAAATTTTCCTTCCACAATTCAACACAAAAACAATCAACCAAGACACAGGCAGACAACAAAAATCTTGACCCCTGGTATAGATGATCAACAAAGGTAAAGCATAAAAAATTGTAAACTGGTCCAAGCCGAAGTCAATAATACAGATCTACAAATGAATGAGCATTCCATGTAATTTATGTCTATGTATCTAAGACTTCCCCCACATTTAAGTCAAAGAGCAAGCATAGCATTTAAAGTAGGTGATCATATTCAATAGCATTGGAGTGTCAATACAACATTACTTGTTCCCAGGATCAAATAAAAGAATCTGAGGACTCCCACAATAGGTTTAAGACAATTCAGGTTAGAGAGCGGGAGTTCTTGCAGCGACAGGTCTGCAACCATATAAATAATATGAACGCGAACAAAACCACTGTCACTATTCTAAGACAAGTTAGTATTCAGAAAAATCAAGAACTCTTCATCTTTGATCCTTGGGTACAAGAACCACTTTAGAGATTGCAGGATCGTAAATTTCAGCATGTTTAGCAACCTGGTATAGTCAACCAACAAATACTTCTCATTTCTTAAACACTTAGAGGCGAATAGAAGTAACAAGTTGGATTATAATCGATAAGATGAGAAATGACTAACTTTTACAATTTGGTGGAATGCAACTAAGGAGTGAAACTATTTTTTCTTTGTCATACTCTGCGTTAAGTTCTTGTTCTCAGCCTATGAGCTTATCAACTTGACTTTATGTCCTTTTTAAGCCCATGAGATTGAATTGTTAACTTCATATAAGTTAATTGACTTTTATAATTTCAATACGCCAATAAAGAAAGATAATAACGTAAACTCATACGGAGTATAAGCTAATTGGCTTTTAGAATTTCAATAAACCAATAAAGACAGAAAATAACGTAATCCAAACACACCATAAATTACACTAAAAGACTAAAACCTCACACAATCCTTAACTTCATACAACCCAAATTTAAGAACATTGCAATCAAAACCATAACTTTCCCACAAACCCTGATTGACCAATCCACAAAAGGCACAAACTTTCTAATGAAGCACAATTCACTACTAATTCACAAGAATCACAAAAACTTTCCCATGTCACCAATAGACAAAAATCACAAAACTTTCCCGCAAACCCCGAATCACTAATCCATGAAACTCACAAAACTTTCCTACAAACCCAATTCACTAATCCGGAAGATAGCACAAACCTTTCAGCAAACCCCAATTCACAAGAATCACATAACCCAAACTACCAACTCACAAAAAGCACAAAATTTTACTTAGATTCCACTTTCTAGTCCATGAAAAGCAAACGAGTTTCGCTCTACAATTTACGAGGTGACCCATCGGCTAATAGGTTGTATATTCTGATCCCATGATTATGTGAAGTATAATCGCCTTTATAAAACTTACAAAAGCACAATACTTTCCTACAAACACTAATACACAAACATCCAAATAAAACACAACTTTCCCACAAACCCCAATTCACCAATCCATAAAAAGCACAAAACTTTCCATAAAGAATCTTAGTCTCTTAGGCCTAACGGCATTTCAGGTAATTCATCAGCTTATAGGCTATGGATTCTAGTCTTATGACTGAAAAGTTGTAAATATACGTGAGATATAATATAATTGCCTTTCTGTTATAAAATATACAAAAACCAATCCACAAAAGCACAAAACTTTTCCACAAATCCCAATTCACAATTTCACATTAACACAAAAAGCACAAAACTTTATCAAAAAAACCATCAAAAAGAAATTATAAAATATAAAAAATTGATCCAACCTTTACAATTCTGAAGCTTGAGCATCCTCAAAGCAGTAAACCCAGAAGCAATAACAGAGAGATCTGAATCAGTAACACCAGGATAAAAAGATCTTGAAGCTGACTGACTCAGATCAAGATCTTTAAGGCGAGTGAATCTTGCAGCCATCTTTCGAAGCATATGTGGGCCTGCACGTGCACAAAGCTTCTTCCTTTCTGTGCTTTGAAGATACAACCATTTCTTACAAACAAGACCAAATATTTCCTTATCTTTATCTGATTCAAGTTTACATAAAACTGCTCTCAGTTCATCATCTCTTAATCTATCATTTATACAACAATATATATTGTTATCATCTTCTTCTTCATGTTTTTGGTTGATTTTGTTATCCATTTGAGAATGATTGGATTGAGGGAAATTGTTGGAAACAAAACCTAATGAGTTTGTTTTGTTGAGTTTGATTATTTTAGTGAGTGAATGAATGTGGACCCAACAAAAGAGGTTGGATCAATCACTGACAACACCCACATGGTTTTGTACTTTTGTGATTTTGTTCGGACGCTACGTTTTTAACTTTAAGTCTTTAACAAACTACGGTATAATCATGATTATTATAAGTTGGGAAAATGTTATATGGTGTTAGCATTAAGATAATGTACTCATATCAACTATATACATATTAAATAGTCCTCATAAATTTATGATTTTGTAAGAAAAACATCATCTAACTAGATGATATTACATCATATAAGTTATCCCTTTATAAGTTTATAATAATCATACGAAAATTAAAATTTATGTAAAAACTGAAAATTAGTCAAATACATTATCAAAACATAACACAATGTGTTTATAGCTTATTAGTAGTCCAACACTATTACCACCATTGTCAGAAATATGCTTAATCGAACAGTTGTGTCGTTCATGGGGCTTCGCTAATCTCAGTAGCCTACCTCAAGGCGTTTATAAAGGGGTTGTAAGCCGGACACATATGGGGATTGTGTGGAGTTGATGGGCGGAAATCGAAGAGCTAGTGTGGTGGTTTGATACGGTACGGGCGATGCCCTTTGATCCACCATGGCGTCGGGAGGAGCATAAATAAAGAGATGGTGGTGGTGGTGGGCAGTTATAAACACATTGCGTTCAGTTTCAAATCATAGTTTGTTTGACCAGTTTTATGATTTTCACCCCAATTTTTTTTTTCTTTCAAATGTACATTTTACATCAATATAAATTAAATAAATTTCTAAGGGTTGGTGAATTTTTAAATTTTTAAGAAAAATGTTAATTGACCACCATTGTAACGATAATTTCGTGCTCGGCTCGAGATCGACTCAATAGCTTGACGAGCTTTCAAGATGTACGCTTGAGCTCGACTCGTTGTACCTACAATATGGCTCGAGCTCGGCTCGAAAAGCTCGAGTTTGGCTTGTGTCTATAAACATGACTCGAGCTCGGCTT
>JANDBE010000048.1:40190371-40207033 GCA_024320915.1 Erigeron philadelphicus
AATATCTATTTGACCCGTAGTACCAAGAAAAAATATATCATTTTTCGAAAAATTTTAACTACATGAATTTAGCGGACCCGTAGCCTGGGCTACCCCTAAGATCAATGTAGGTCCGCCCCTGCATCAAAATATGAGGTCTTTGGAAGAATTAGCGCCAAATGACGAAAATTATACCTCCATAGAGTTACATATCCGCATAGTTTGGATGTATATGACAAATGTACATCCAACGTGATTCTTATATCCATCCTTAAGTACTGAATATTTTCAATGAGGTTAACAAAGTCATATCAAAACGATTGTAAAAATTTGTTTAATTTGCAACATCAAAAACAACATACCGATATAATTTGCATCATCTACAAGCTATTATTGATATATTTTTGTCTCTCAAAAATATTATTTCAAATTAAACTGTTGTATTAATTAGTTAAACTTTTCTTCATAATTATGTTAAGGATACGAGGTTTGCAAAGATTACACATACTGTTACATACCCAAATGATAGATTGCTTGATAACTTCTTAAGTTGGATAAATCCGTTTCTTTTGCTTGAGATATCTTGTAACTCTTATCTACCATGATGAGTTGGAATTTATAATCATTTGTATGTGTGTAAAAGATTGAAAGGCTTTGACTTACATGTAGAAATCCCTCACAAATTCACAACGGTTACATTACAGTTGTTTAATTTTATAAGAACTTTTGTTTGTTTTGATTATATTGAGTATCGACTACTATATGCAATTGATGACATGAACCCAAATGGCCCTAAAGCAACAACATATTTTCTTAAAACGTTAAACAACAACCAACAAGCAATTAACCTAGACTCATACGTGAAGTTTAAATACGCGGGTTCGATTCTTCGGGGTGTCAGATCATGTGGAGATTAAGATTAAAGTATTTTACAGACATCATATGGCTCAAACGGGGTGGGTCGATAGGTATCCAATTGTGATACCGGGGCTAGGGTTCCCCCGTTACCCTTTAAAACGTTAAACATCATTCTTCTCATGCTATTAAATTACACCAATGATACATGTTTACATTGTCTTTAGAAATTAACCATTATTATTGGGAAACTAAACAAGTAGCATATATATTATAAAAAATAAACATATATCAATAAATTATAAAAATTGTATGGATGCCCTTAAAGTTTCATGCGCCTTCATTAGAGATGTCATTCGACGAATTTTTAAATCCGAGGGCGAAGCCCGTACGGGTAAACATTTGCTATCAACCTATCACACTCTATAACTTATCACCTCTTCTGATTTATCACCCCCACCATCTCACCGCCACAATGCACGAGCATTTTCTCTCTTTATATAAAAAAGATGAATGGCACTTTTTTTTAATATTAGTTATTGTTAGAGAATATAGATAGAGGATAGTTGACTATTTTAAGACACCATCATCCGATGTTTATGACGAAATATAGTTGGTTCGTGCCAAACATGCAGTCACAGACTCACAGCCATCAAACTATATGTATTTTAATCATGATCATTAGTTAACATTTCTTTTGATTTGGTATCACTTAAATCGAAGAGTCGACGATTAGAAGAGCATATATTTTATATTTGGATACACAGATAATAATGAAAAGTTATATTAGCTGGGAACACGTTTAATGACAATTTATTTGAAAAGGGACCCGTAAATTGTTTGTTATTTATGAGTTTTGATTATAGTTAGCAGGTCCCTGTCAAAGTTGTAAATAGACAAATCAGCAATTCTCAAGGCCAAGAGCCCAAGACAGTTAACTTAAAACAACCCTAAATATGAAGTCAAAACAGTCACAAATCAACAAGTATCCAAGTTATTTCCCCTTGTATGGCTGTATGCTTATCTAAACCCTGAAAAACCAATGAATAATTGAAGACCTGATTACTCAGACGAGGCAAGCCAACTATGGGATTTGCTAGGGGCGGAAATTATACAAATGATAAAATATTCTATTTAATAAAATCCAAAAAACCCTACAAACATTATGATTTATCAAAACCTTGATACATGGAAAATGGCTGAAATGTAAACAAGCAAACCATCAAACAGCAGCCGATCAAAGCATAAACACTGACACCATGATACAATTAAAGCTCAGAAAGAATTGCTGGGATGTAATGGGACAACTCAGCTGTGAGTGACTGAAAACCATTGACCAATTGTGTGTGGAAATCCTGGTCTTCGTCGCCAATAAGTCTAAAATGTACACGTATAGCACGCTTGCACACAGCCATGAATTCAAGAAGAGCAGCAATGAGTTGCTGCAATTCTTGTGATCGAAGTCTTGTCGCTGGTTCACCAGATAAGAAAGCTGTGCAGACACTCAGTACTCCACTGTTCACCTGAACACATCAGTTAACTGGTTAGTTAGAACTAAATACATTTTATACCTTTTCAACTGATAAATATAGGATTTGGGTTCTGGTTGCTTAAGTGAATAGAGGCTGCAGAAGGGAAGAAATGTGAACTCTAAATATTGTCTAGAACCCGATAACACAATGGAAACTGGACAGATATTAAAATATAAGAGACTTGTAAAGAGACTTTAAGCAATTTCCATTGATATAGTCAAAAGGACATTGACCAACATCACATCACTTCATGCTCTTTTTTACATACATTTTACTCTTTTTTATTAAATAATTGGTGTGCCAACTCTAATTATAACAAGATACTAAAAAAGGTACAATTGTTCGGGTAAAAAAGACTCACTTGAACTGCAACGGATCCTTGAAGTATCCTCTGCAAACTCTGGAGTCGTGGAAGCTGATCACCATCAGAGCTACGTGGCTCCTCAAGTTCATTCCTTAATGCAGCTGTTCTAGTTTCAATCATACCAATAGCATTCTCGACAGGAGAAAACTCAAGCGACTCAGATTTATTAACCAAAAGCCTGTTGACTAAAGCCGGAAATGAGCCTTCAGTTTGAACCACAGTCCGTCGTTTCCATTGGTCTTCCAGCCCACCTTGCGTCTTACCATTTTTGGTAAAAGGAGTATCAAACAAGAACCGATCAAACACACGTGCACGAACTGATCCGGTAGAAAGAGAAAAAATCCTCTCCCTCCTGCTTCCAAGATCCTCGTCTTCCATCACCGGATCTACAGCTGTGATTTGCAAATAGCATACACCGGGCTGCAGCTCATCAGCTTTTACTTGTCTGGAATCAGGAATTATGTGTAATGTATGATTACCGTCCATTCTCAACTCATATATATGACTAAGTTTTTCCATTATGTCACCTAATCTTACGTCGCGAGGCTCTCGGTACACATATTCTTTTTTATCAAGTTTCCCGAACTTTTCACCATAAAATCCAACCCGGTAATATGTTGCATCTGTAAATGGTATTGGACTAGATTCTTGTTCTAGGATTGATTCATAAATATTTGTTAGCATACTGTGGCATTTGGCTAGTTGTCCATAAGATCTTCTGCTCTTATAAACTGGAATTACGAGTTCTAAAATGCTTCCACAAAAATGATATAGTTCAGCTTGAGAGAAAAGTTTATTTGCTAGCTGCAAGTACTTCACAGCAGAATCAACAGTTAGTTTTGAAGCACCATATCCTTCAACTTCCGCCGCAGAGGTCTCAGATGTGATCTCAGTGCTAACCATCGGACATATTTTGCGTAAGGCAGTCACGTGATTATTGCTCCAGACTCCATCATTTCTGCTAACAAGAGCCTACAAGAAAGCACAACATATCATAATTAAAATAATCTATGCATCTATTATTTTCACTTATAGTAGTTCGGTTATTACCTGCATTACAACGCCAGCAACTGCAACAGCACACTGTGCCGCTTCAGCCCATGATTGCATCTCCTGATGAGCATCACATAGATGTAATAACCACATTATATGGAGATCTGGCACTGGAGCAAATGCCATTGCAAGTTTATAAAAACTTTCGGCAGCTGCATATCTATCTGTGTTCACCAGTGATCCCTGGAGTACATCAACCAAGTTAGAAGATCACCAAAAGAAACTTTCTAGGTTGGTAAAATCAGAGGTCGGCTAAGTCGAAGTCAGTAAGTTCCGGTAGAAGTCGCACTCGGTTGACCAAAACATGTTTACCAAATGCATTATAACTGTTTGTAATAATTTAGTGTGCACATATGTTCTGTTATATCATTAATAGACTAGTTTTCTGAATCATATACAGTAACTTTGAAGGGTTTAAGCACTAAATTCACTCTATTAAGTGCTTTCAAGTTTTAACCCTTTTACTTTTCAATTATTAGTATCTATTAATAAGTAACTCCGCCAAAATAGCTATCTCCACAATTTTTTTATATCTGTAATCAGACATAAAGTAAAGAACTTTAGACTTACCAAAAGTGCATGTTCCAAGCTAGCATCAAGAGCCAGAAGGAGACTATTAGATAGAAACTTCACTTCTGACCATGACCACCGACTTTCTGTGGATCCTTCAAGTGCGTCAACAAGTGAAGCATCTGGAAGCCCGCATTCCTTTAGTAAACCATCACTCTTGCTTTCATCTGCCATCTCTTCTAATGATTTTCTAAGACGACGTGCTTCACCACTTTCTTCAAGTGTTCCATCAGGCTTCATTTGAGTCACTTGAACATCAGACATCAGTTCTGACAATGTAATTGTAAGCATGGCCCTTAGCCTTGCTGTTTGTGTAAAGTGGGAGAAAGAACTCTGCCAAATTTAAAGCAGAGAAGTAAGCGCAAGTAGCAGTTCTAACTTCTAACACGATATTAATCTTAAAAAGATTCCTCGTTTACTTAGAAATGGGTTGATCCAGTTTATGTGTTATTCTTGGCAGAACAGCTTACGATAAAAAAGGTCAAATAGAAGGAACATATCGAACGTCATCCAAAGTGTACTTTATGCAAATGGAGAAAGATTTTCCTAACTACCCTAAGGGCTATGGTCAAAAATACATTTTCATGAGCATTATGAGATTATTGGTGCAATATAGGGTTTGATCCAATCACAAACAACTGGTAGTTACGCCTCTCCTTATTTAAGAGTTATCGGCTAACGATAATCATTCTATAGTTAGAATGGTAATATATATTTACTTTTAAACATGCCCGTAAGGATAGGATAAGCAAAACAAAAAATAAGTATCTTTGTAATAGAAAAAAAAATTCTGTGATCTTAAATGACACATTATTTTCAAAAATTCAAAAACCTTGGACAAAAGGTGTTCCCAGTTAAACCAACCTTACCCATACCAAATAATCACCATTTTGACCCCCACCCTATTTTGGCACCTTTAAATATCTAACCCAATATATTTGAAGTAAAAGAGCATACCCTGACAAGGATTTGCAAACCAATTACAGCCCTTTTTCTGACATTTTCATTACGGAAAACAGCAAGTCTAAGGAGATGAAAAGCAATTTGTTTCAAGAAACGGTCGTTTTCCCTCGCCATTAGTGTTGATCCGTGAAGCTGAAATACACTATTGAATACTGGAAATAGCGATTTCCAGAAGGCAAGTGATTGACTGCGTGAGAAGATACTGGTAAATATGGATGTAATGCAATCCAACTTTCCATAATCAGTTGCAATACTATGTGATGCAGCAGCCTTAGAGAATTTTTCTGTTATTTCCAAAATTTGGAGACTGATAGCAGCACTTAGGTTTTCTTCCCAAAGTTCCTAAAAGACAACCATAATTTTATTGTTTACAATAAGTATAAAATTCACCATTAATATTATCTACAAGATTCAGATAGCTGCATATTTCATGTGACATACAAGTTTTTGCCTCAAAACTGGATGCAGTGATTCCCTCAATGCTTGGCTTGAAGCTCCAATTCTAGAAGACTGTGCCTGAGCAAGAGCTTCCCTTAAGGAAAACGGCTGGCTCGGAGAGCTCAGCTGGGAGTTCACTCTTTGCCGTAGATATCCATTCTCAGATGCACCTTGTGGCTGCATTTAACATAACAATTAATTATACAATAACCGTGCAACAAAGAGGTCGGGCTGGTTGAGTAAGGGTCAGAACAAGGGTTTAAATTAAAATGAGTCACTTAAAATATGGGCCAAAAAGGCTAGGGAACAACTAAAAACACATTTTTGTCCAGCTTCTAGGGTAATATAAAAAATAGTGCATTAGTTATGATTACAAAAATGATACTGTTATAATAATATCTTATCTTTGAAAGAAAGAATTTAGGAGTTTGTATGCATTAAAACAAAAAATCTATATGTGAGTTTTAACCCATGTGAATCCTTTAATATGAATACAACCCAAATCAACCGATTGATAAATAAATGGATTGGAATTACCGCCTGTAACCAGAATGCCAGATATATGACAGCATGCAATAGGATTATATATTCTAACTTTCTTATACATCTAGAAGAAATATTATATAACATATACCCGAATTTCTTGACGAGATGCCTCAGATAGATACTGATTAATGGCAGGAGAAAGCCTATCAGAGTACTTTGCAGACATAGGTGAATCAGCAACTGGGCTTCGAGAGCTACCACCTATTAGCATGCTATCAACACTTTTTTTGTGCTGCATTTGTACCATAAACAAATATAAATGACAAAATGATGAATATTCCCCTCAATATAAGCTTTTGTATATCTAAAATTTACTTCTAACAACCAAGTCAATAAAGATATCTTGGTAGTAGATATCATTACCTCAAAAAGAATTAGGCAATCCTCCAGTAGTTTGAAAAAAAGTCTTGTTCGAGCAATATTCTGCTGCCAAGCCTTCACAAGTGATGCATCATCCAGATTACGTAATATTTGCAGAACTACAATCAACACTTCACGTTTTTCAACAGCATTTAGATTATAAAATACAGGCATTTCATCCAGCATCTGCACAAATGTAAGAGGGCGTAATATTAAAATCTTCACCATATGTATTCGACTAATGAAACTACCATGCTCACAAATGACACATATGCTGATATAATGGAGTGAAAATGACAACGATTTGTTTGATTAGTTTATTTCAAGCCAGGAAATCATTTTCAATAGAAAAATGAACTTCTTAATAAGTATGCAAAAGCAATTTCCATAACAGAAGGTATTTACCTGTCCCACAAGTGGAAAATACAGCTGAGCAATATACAACTTATCCTCTGGCTTTTGGTAGCGAGAATCAAAATCATGCTTGCATAAGAGAACTACCAAAATCCTAGCCGCCTAGAGACAGTAAAAAGAAATAGCAATGAGCGAAAGCACTAGTTTATTAGAAAAGATATCCATCCTGAAAAATGAAACATTATTGAACTCACTTTTGCTCGCTGAGACAAATCATCATGATCCCATGTGAGAAAAAGTTCTTGAATTAAAACAGATGATAGGTAGTTCCTGTAATAATAGCAGACAATGTCAATTACTTGCATGCATCTTCATAAATGACACAGTGCTATTAGTGAAATGGTAACAGGCTAAGAGCACAAACATTAAAAAATAATCAATAAAAGAAAATCCCCAAAAGTAACTATATATATGTGAACCACAACCACAAAGGATGGCTAATAAGTCAAGAACACCAAATACATCTAACCTGCCTACAAAGTCAAAACAAAGTCTAGTCGTACTGAACTGTGAAATAAAGTAAAAAAACTACCAAATAAAATACCTATCAGACGGATCCCGCCCTGGCATCTCAACAAATAGATCGTGGTCACAGATGATTTGCAGAAAGGTAAGCTTGCAATCATGCAACACTGATTGACATACCCCAGAGAACTTATCCAAGTACAATGACACCTGCAGCGAGAAGTATAAATACAACATTCAAAAGGTTGATGCAATAAATTGATGGTACCTATCTAGATATTCAGCAAGATTAAAAATAATAATAAACTTTACAGTTATTGGTTGACAACTGTTATGATACGCGAAAAGATCCTAAGACTGAATAGTAAACCTACCAGTTCAAAAACTTGGCGCGGCTCAATGGTTGACAAAAGATCATAACAAAAGAAAGCCAGACTGCTGTTTAAACGTTTTGCTAAACTTAACCCCCTTTTACAACGCTCATGCACCTCCGTCAAAAGGCAATCATACAATTGCATGATACACCTAAATACACCTTCTTTTAACTGCATCGGTGGAATATCTTCACCTGCCATGCAAAAGAAACCCATTTGCTTGATAACTTCAACAAGATTGAATTCAGCTGATCAACATGCTAACATTCATAAATAGTGTAGATTACTTTGTGTCGTCTAAACCAAATACTTCAGAATATTCCTATGCTAAATTCTAAATAGAATGAATGTATCAAAAAGTTCCATTAGTAAATTCAGTTAAAGATACCTAGAGGCAAATTATGATATAGCAGTCGAGTCTGCTCTAGTGCCATGGACTTCACAATCAATTCAAGGAAGAACCAAGCCATCGACAGTACATCATCGTATACAGGTCCAACCCGGTAGCCTTTGGCCTACATTTGAAGTTATAACTTAAGTTAGTGGAGTATGCATATGAAAGCATGTCAAGTAACTAATGAAACCTCGGCTCCAATACATAATTTAAAAGAAACAGTTACCTTGCTACGGGCCAGACTTCCCCACACAGTTGACAAACCGGGATACACTGGAGTTTGTCGACCACCAAAATCATCAAAAGCATAATCCACATAATTGACCAAAAATATATTTCTTTCAGCTTCATCCACCGACTCTTGTTGTACTCTACAGAAAATAAACAGGTTACTTTTATACGGTGGAAAGAATAGTATGTAAAAAACATCTTAATCTTATATATATCTTGCATACCTTGTCAAAATATTAACCATGGCTCTGAAAGCAGCAACCTGTGAGAAGGCAGATAATGAACCTAGATCAAAAATCAATGATGAAGGACATGCATTCACTTGTATATCCCAATTATATATAACATATTCAGAAGAAGAAACTGTTTAACCTGGAGAGTTTCTCCACCATTGCCAATAAGATGGAGAAGCATATTTAATATTGGGTGAAGAAACTGCAGCAAAGCTGTCGAATCAACATTTTTCAAACTGTTGATTGCCTGAAAAGGAGTTCGTATTACTTTAGATTGCCATTGGTTGATTAGAGAGCATAAAAAACCCATCTAATATGCACATAGATACCAATGCTCTTTTAGTGGAACAAATAGCTTGTACAAACACAAGCATGTGATTCTGTATAATACAAGTTAGCCTTTACTATCAAAATATGTGTAGAATAAGAGCACAATTAATCAGAGAACTTGTAATTTGTAGGTAATATCTATGTTGTTTTGATCATAAACTGCTACATCCATACGATCAGAATTCTTTAGTGCAATGCATATCAAAAGAAATAACATAACGAATTGAAGAAAAAAGTATTTTACCATATCACAAGTCACATTCCCTACTGCCCCCCAATAAGAGATTTGTCAGAAATCCGTACAGCAGGTATTAGCAAGATAAAAAATATATAACAATTACATTAAATAAGAGGATTGTAAATAAGGAAAAGAAACAGTACCTCAAGGAGTTCAGAACCCCATGGTGGGCTTGTACGGAGAGTGTGTCTGTCGTATTCAAGGAAAAAATCTCTGATCCGCTCACTAATAGGATATAAAGATGAGCAAAGCCGTAACCGTAGACGAAACACACTTTTCCCGTCTTCCAAATAATCCAGCCTCTCCTATATGAAATCATAAAGGATAAACAACTACAGTAGTCATATAAAATAGTTGTTGTGCCTAGAAAACACTGTTAAACTCAAGATTAGCATTTTGCATTCAGATACCCATGGTAACAAGTGTTATAAACTTATAATTAGATGCAGAGAGCAACGAGCAGAGAATAATAAAAAAGATGAGAAATAGTAGGGTAAAGAATAAAGTGACTGTTATATAAAATAGCACATACAAAAGTAACATACCTTGCCACTATCTTGAAGATAATGAGGAACCAGCTCTTTCATGATTGGTAGATTGATGTCGGATCTTAACCTACACCAAAAAGTAAATATGAGCAGTTAGCTTGAAGTGTTGGCAATAATGTCATGAAAATAATGAGACTGTTATAACATGTTAGGGACAGATTACAAAAACACACACAAAACTGTTTCCGACTGTTAGCAATATTCTTTATAACTAAACAGACATGCATGTAAGAACTTACTGGGCGTGTGTTGATAATGGAAGAGCCGCATATCCGATTATTACTGGTTTTGGAGCCTCCAACTTTGTTTGAAGGTCAACATGGAAAAATGTGAACAAAAGATGATGTTGTGGTGTCCACATAGAAGGAAGTGAAACTTTGATTTCATCATGATAGCTAGCCACCCTACTTCCAGGAGCTACTTGAGTGTGAACCCATTTTTGTAGGGATCCTCCTGGCTCCCTTGAATATATTGCCTGTTTTGATAAAATTAAATTTCATGTTCGTACATATAGTATTTTAAAGGAAAGTACTTGTTCCGTATAGTATATTTTCACCAACCTCAAGTGACTGCTTTCGGATATCAGTGTCATCCTTTCTGAGCTCAATTCTTATAAACAAATTCCTTTTCCTACTCAAATGAACAGTCAATGGGTAGACATATAGACAATGAAAAAGCTGTAAGAAAGGCTCGTTTCTTATCGTTGTACGGAAGTCAAAAGCTTGAACCTGTAAACTCCAAAACAAATCCAAATTATAAACAAGGTTCATGTGAGAACTGTTCACATATCAACATAGGTAATAATGTAATATTAAGTATGACTTGATCTGTTCATATGTGAACCAATTTGTTCACATATGAACATCAAGTTATAACTTGAGGGTTCCCATGATTCTTCCAATCTAAATGGTTCTCACATGAACCTTTTCCTAATTTATATATAAATGGTTCGCACATGAAACTTTTCCTATATATATATATATAATATGTGAAATGTTGTTTACACAAATCTTACATCATTATTTGTCAAATCTGCATGTCCTGTTGCAACTGATCCATTCAAGGGTTGTTCTTTATGTCTACTTGAATGAATGTTGCGCCACTCACTAACAGTGGAATCAGTTAGCCGGTCCCCATGGTCCAATTCATTGGTTGTACTGGCATTATCAGAAACATTGTCATATTCGGAGTTAGGAGCTTGAAGCTTTTCTATTTCCAAACGCAAGACACCTTTCACGGGTTTGTGGACCTTCCGTTTGGGATCCTACAAATGGCAGTTTGAAAAAAGAAATTAACTTTTCAACAAAAATATACGAGTCAGAGGTAGAAATTTTAACCACTAATATGTAAACGTGTGAACTCGGTTTGTATTTGATTGCAAACAGGTCAAACATAGAAGGGAAAAAGAGGGGTCAAAAGTTGTCTAAAGTGTGTCAAATGCTTACAATCTGGAAAATAATTTATAAGGTAAAATAAAATAGATTATTAGGTTTATAATGTAGCATTTGTAATTCTAATTAATACATCTATTACTTCAAAATTTCCAAAATAGTGTTGAAATCGTCAACTTTGGCCCACCTTGATCTGAACGTGAAGTGGTCCACTTTGAGCCATTATCCAACCCACCCAAATCGCCCATGTTAGCATCTCTATATAATAAAACACGAAGTCCAAAAACTATGAAATAAGCTTACCTGGAGAGAATCCTCGGTGTAGCTCTCTTTAACTTTATTTAGGTTCGACACTTCCACCACAACAGAATTTCCACTTGAGTATCCCAACTGACTATCTAAGGTGACCTTTGCAATAGGCTCAGACACACCTTCCTGCAAACTTGCTCCTGATAAACTATGAGCCAGCGGACTGCTGGGGGAAGCAGATCCACCAGATGCTGGACCAAGGTTGCTATCAAATAATGGAATAATTGCCCATGAAAACGACTCTCTGTAAGGCATCATCCGAGACCAAACTTGTAGTTTTTGCTTTTCTCGCTCTGTCAGATGGACCTATTTCATATCACAAGAACAAAACTATAACAAGAACCTCATAATTTATTGCATTTATGTTATACACATATGTAAAAAGTAATATTAATTTTTGCAATGCATACAGGTTCTTTACGTGAATAAACAGATGGAGTCACTCCGCCTTCTTCAGTAGCACATTTTTCTAACTGTATAAGCAGGCAGACTGATGATGATGGGGCATCTAGATAAAAAACTCCACGGGATTCAGAAGAAGTGCTAGCCTGGTGGGGTAAATAAAAGGATTGCAAATATTTCAGCTCTTGACATGAGTGCCAGTTATACATAGCTAAACATAAAAAGTTAAAACAAGAAAAACGAAATAAAGATTTAACTGATGCTCACATCCTGCATTTCAGATGGAAGAACACGAAAAATGAAGTCCTCAGAGAGCTTTTCTCTTCTCTCTTTATTATACAATGATATAGTACCATAAAACGGTTCTACAAGAAAAATGCTGCTAACATCAGATTTAGATACACACAAAAAAGCAATCACAAAAATAAGAGATATTTGTTAAAAGAGTTTGTCAGGAATGGCCAGGAACTTACCTACTAATCCAGCTTGAAATGAAAGAGAAAGGACTTTTACAGAAATCTTCAATCCACTACAGATATGAGAAATATTATAGAAATATAATTGAAGGGGAAACAGAAAAAAGCATAACTTGTCTGTGTATTGCTAAATTATAGTAGTTTTAAACCTCGTAGACTGTGGCATATTAGATTCTGGAATTCTTTGTCCAAATATCATTGACCTCTCATTTTCCCAGTCAAATACAGGTTCATAAGCAGGCAAGGGGGATTCGCCGTAATGCTGCATAAAATATTGTTATTACCACAAAGGACTTTTATGCAACAATAAACAAAACTATCTTACACATCCAAATTATTATAAATGAGAATTTACTAACCTCCGAAAGTTGTCGACCAGAGGTGCTGGGTACATCATCATCAGTGTTGTCTTCAATCTTATCTTGCCTAGCATTGGCAAGATGCATTTCTGCGAAGTTTGATAGAAAGATAAAAATACAAAGGCTGCCAATAGACATTACATCTTTGCAAGAAATAACATATACAAATAGTAAGTACGGTTTTTTTTATTGCGTTACATATGTTACTCTGTTTGCTCCATATAAACTGAATGAACCTTTTTTGGCACATAATTATATGAGTTCCTCAATACGTTCACACAAACTTTTCGTTTGCTATAATAAAAATGTTTCATACTTACACAGTATAGAACTGAAGAAAACCCTATTTATTACTGTGTTCACCTGTTTCAATATCAGTATCGGGCCCTTCAAATATCTGGTTCTGAAAGGATATACTACCAACACTTTCATAGTGCCCATACTTGTTATCATCCTTTATCCAGTCAGTTTTGTAGCACTGGACAAGTTCATTTAGATGAGGCCATTGCTCTAGATTTTCATCAAGCTGCCAAAAAGAATACAATGTAAGCAACAATAATGGCAACTCAATTTTCCATAAAAACAGGGTTGTGTATTGCATAGCACACATCTTGATCGCTGAGTCTTGATAGAAACCTAAGCCACCTTAATATCCTGTCGTAATGCTACATAATATAATATAACAACAATTGTGGCATACCAATGAGTCAATATTCAAATTCGCGGCAACTGGTTGGCGTGGCTTTCTTCTAAAACAATGACCATTAGATGACATGTTCTATGTGGCCTGAAAAAAAAAGTTCATGAGTACGATTATAAACTTCAATCATGAAAACATCCACTCAATGGTGTTTACGTAATTACGTGTATATTCTCTTCTCTCTTTCTTTCACAGTTTCCATATACAAAGTATCAAAGAACATTCGCTACCCAAAAACTACAATACAACATAATATGATCACACTTCAATCCAACCCATTAAAACTCCATTACAAAAAAGAAGGAAAACACTTTCCCAATGTTGTAAAACTCCGCAGAGTAATCGATGATTACTCGGTACTAAGTCAGTGACAGAGGCAAGTTGAGCCTACTTGGCCTCAAAAGATCCGTTTGGTCCAAAATTCAGATGAATCATTCAAGCAATCGGTCAAACTTGGTCAAAAACAGGTTAAAGTTTTTGAACAACTGTGTTACTGTTCCTATCCTATAATATGTGTAAACATACGATTTCAAATACTCATCTTTCTAAACACAGTTTCAAACATAAAAATTCAGGTGGGGGTTGTCGAGTACGGGCTAAAAGGTTCCCAACCGGTCGAGGACCAATCTTTTACAAGCTTGCACTTCCCTACAACACAAATTTTCCAAGTTTCTACTTTTCCTACAAGTATTTTTGTACGCTCATGCCTTCCGTGTCAAAGTAAGCAGTTCCATAATCACATCATATCTATAATCATATTTATGTCCTTCAACATTCCGCTTTCATTTTTGGTATATAATTTGTATTTAGATACAGCTTACCCACATTAAGTCCATAGGCATTATTAATCGACTCGCACTCATGGACTCACCACATTCGACGAGAGTCATGCAAGTAAACAGAAACGATTAAACAGCTTCGGTCGACATAACCAACCACACTCTTCGACATCTTAATCATTATTATCCAACCCTCCAAAACCCTAACCCTAGTTAAAAAACATAATCACATCACAATGCAAACTACTTAACCATCACAAAACCTAGAAATCAACACTTATTTATAATTATTAATTAATTAATTGTAATAAACAACAATAAAACAGCAGAAATGCGGTCAAAAAAAGTCAAACAACAAAAGTCAAACACAGTCAAAGAAGTAATTAAGTAGTAAAACCTAGGCATTTGAAAGTAGCAATAGATCTGGAAGACATATTATAGATATACATATATATGTAAGTGCAGATATATATATATATAATGGAGATAACTAACCTGCAAAATGAGAGCTAATTTGAAGTAATTCCAGATCTAAGAAAAATAATAATATTATATAAATGGAAGTAAGTTGAGTTGGAATGGCGAGAGTTAGTAAGGGATTAGGAATATAGATTAATGGAAGTAGCTGGAAAGTTGGGTGAGAGTGAGAAGTCGGATGATGCTTAAAGCTTGCTCATTCCCCATAACATACAAAAGATTGATATAGTTTTTGTTTTTGTTTAGCTGTCAGTGGTGATGGTAGTGACCCTAGTGGAGTTTGGTAATTAATACTTCTATAGTTGTATTCATTATATTTTGGATATAGTATACTCCGTATATATCTATATCATCAAAGTATGAATCTATTTATTTATTTTTATGATACAAACTAAATGTAACAACCCAAAGTTTTAAAGTTATTAAAATAAACTTTTATTGTAGTTTTAACATTAAAATAATTTCCTAGTATTTTATTTTTGGATAAGGGATTAATTTAGTTGGAACTTTAGTGGATAGCGGGTATTTTATCCATCAAAAACTAAAAGAGGCGTGGCATCACTAGGAGATGCCAGCCATTTTCTTTTTCCTTGAGTCATCCCACTCCCACCTAATTCTTTCTTCTTTCCTTCATCCATACAATTCTTCATTCATGTGTGTGTTCTATTTCAAATTTACTCTAAGAAATCCTTAAATTGATAATAATAACTTCAAGTATTCTAGTAATTTCAAATGGAGATTTTAGAGTGTGATGGGTGTGTTGATGCACACAAAATGAAGAAAAGAGAAAAGCAAGTGATATTTCCATTTTCCATCTTGTTGTGATTATTCCTCCAAGGTATATTTTTCACTTCATTATTAATAATTAGGGTTTATGCAAGTAATTAAATTGGGGTTTTGATGAAATGGGTCATTTAGATTAATCTTTTTATTATTATTATTTAGGGTTCTTGAATTGATAAGAATTTGGGATTTTTCTTAAAATGAGTTATTTACTTAAAATAAAGCTAGGGTTCATGGAAATTGATGAAATTGGGGACTTTCAAGTGAGTTGGCTATGTGTAATGCTTTTCTAAAGTCTTGCTTGTAATAGAGCTTATTGATATAATGATATGTGATTTCATGAATATTTTGATAAAAGTGTTTTAGTGATTTTATGGCCAAAGCAAGAAATGAAGAATTTGAGTAATAATGTAGTATGCCCATAAGAAGTGAGTATGAGAAGATGGAAATAATGATTTTTGAGTAAAATGTTGTATGGTCATATTGATGAGATAATGAAATGGTGATTTTTGTATTAAAATGAGTTATGGCCATGATGTTGTGAAGTGAATTGAGATTTTAAAAAGAAGCCAATTCAAGAACAAGATGAGAATGAAAATGGGTTAAGATTGCTAGTGAATTATTTGTGTTTGGCTATGGTAAGATAGCCTTGAATATGATGGATGACCTTATATGTGTTTTGAATTTGATTTGCTAGATTGAAAGCTTGTAATTTGTGTTCTTGCGGTCATCATGGAATTTGGTTGTCGCGAAGGAGGTGAGTACTCTTGCATACGATTATATATACGTTGGGTCAATTGACCACACATGTTGAAGCCTATTGTCCATGGTGGTGTTGACCACCATGTTGAAGTTTATTTGTCCATGTGTGGTAATTGATGCGGTATTAGCCCATGTGGGGCATAGTGTTGATGAGGCCTAAGAACCTCCGGGGCCTAAGAATCCCGATAGTTGATCATGTTTATGTTGAGGCCTAAGAACCTCCGGGGCCTAAGAATCCCGATAGTTGATCATGTTTATGTTGTTAGCTTATATGGATCCATATATGTGTTGTTAGTGTGCAAGGTGAATATGTAAATGTGACATGACGATGCCATAG
>JANDBE010000048.1:40217317-40228106 GCA_024320915.1 Erigeron philadelphicus
GGAAGTGATGAATAGTGTTTAAAGATGGGTAGAAGTGGGTAGAAGTGGGTAGAAGTGAGTTCCTATAAGGAGAGGCCTTAGACTGGGTAACCAATGAGATTGGTTTATTTGGTAGAAAATTTTGCCTTCTAGAGTGAATATCAAAGATTAAGTTTTGACATGAAATAGATTAATATTAATTGGTGTAATTTGGGTATAGTTCAAATTTTCACTTATATAAATATATTCTTTTCTTTGCATTAATTCTACTATATAGTTGGCCTAGATCATATAGTTCGGTTCCAATTTTAATTTCCAGTTCGAATGATGTTAAAGTATCAGTGTTTATAATGGATGGAGATTTTCTAAAGGTAGAGGTAAAGTTGAGAGCATCTTGACATTTAGATTGAAATTAAATGTCAAGATTCAAAGATGATCTTTGAATCTTGACCCTTGATTTTAATCTAAAGGTTAAGATTAACAACTTTACTCCTAAATAACTTTAAAGAATCCCATCCATTTATAATAGATGTTCATTGGATGATTCATAAACACATTAAGTGCAGTATCCTTGTTTATTAATTGAGTTTGATCAGCCTACCAATATTAGATACTAAATATTCATTGAATCATTTCTCAATACACATCATGATGATTTGATGATTCCTTTGACATTGGGCTTTGTATACTAGGCTTTGTTATTACAGGCTTTAGTTTTAGTTACGGGCCTTAAAAGTTTTTTTTTTTAATGGCCATGGGCTTTAGAAGCTTTATCTAGGAGTCATAAATGAAAAAGATATTGGCTTTGGCATATATAAACATTTTTTTTCTTTTGGTATAATTCTCAGTTAATACTGTCTCTCAAAAGGTCATACTTATTACTTAAGTTGCTGTTAACAATGCGGTTGGCCCGTTGCCTTCACTGTTGGAAATTCAGGCCCCAAATACACTCACAATTCACTTATATGTATATGTATGTATAGTATACTTGCAGGAAGAATATAATGAAGAAAGAATTCTGTGTTTTCTCTCAAAAGTGGGTACTTTATTCAACAAATAAAAGGGGCTATATATAGCCTTCAAAATACATAACGTGCTAAAACAAACTGCTAGGAAATATGCACCACTACTCACCCTACTCACCCTCTTAACCGGTCAAAACAATGACCCACTACTTTCATGCTAAAAACTCGGACAACTACAAGACTTATTCTACCTATTACTTACTAAACTCACATGCTAATAAAACTAATATTAAACATGACTTAAAACTTATTAAATAATCAAGATTAAATCCTACATTCACCCCCTTAATCTTGATTAGGTTCTTGCACCTTGCTCGATTCTTGCTTGCCTTCGTTCTTGCTGTCATGCTAAAACCAGAATTGGTTTTTCTTGCTACTCTTGCTAACTTGCTTTGATTCGAATCCATTCTTGCTTGCTTTCTTCGAATCTTCTTGCTTCAATTAACAGGCTACTTGCTACCCGTTTCATGCTTGCTATAAACTTGCTATTCGAACCTTCATTCTTGCTAGCTTGCTTGGTTCGTTTTCTTGCTTCTTGGTATACAAACCATAAAGGTCTAGTCTTGTTGCTTTCCACGAGTCACACATGACCCGGTTCATACTATGCGAACTACATGAGTCCGATTACTTGCTATCTTTCATTCTTGCTAACCCGTATTAGGTTTCTTGCTCATGCTTATGATCAAACGATCAGATCTCTTGCTAATCACAAAGAAAATCTTATTTGCATGACTTACTTTCTTGCTACACCGTCTTCTTTCTTCTAACTGATATAGTCATATAGATCAGTTTACTTTCTCTTGCTGATGTGAACGCCTTCAGTCTTAGGTTCACACTTTCGATCTAGTGTCTTTCTCAAGGTTCTGCTCTTTCTTCTTTCTTCATGTTAGTCACAAGATAATTATTTTCTCATGCTTCTGCCTGTATTTCTTTCTTACCTTGTCGATCACAAAAATTGACCAGACCTCTGTTACTACTTGCTGTCCTATATTTCTTGACCTACTGATCACCAACGACCGGCAACATGGCTGCTTGCTTACACCTCCATCTTGGCTACATACCCACATGAGATGTGATATGCCGATCACACCACCATTGCTGTTCTACCTTCTTTCTGTGCTGCTTAATTTTTCTGGTTTCTGCTGCTGATAAAAAATGACTAGCAACGCTCTAACTTTCTTGTTGCCATTCTTAATGCCATTTAAACCACAACAGCCAACCAACTGCACCACCACTTTCTACCTTCCCATTCTCGGCCCTTCTTGCTAGTTTCATTTGATATCTTTCTCTACTTTCTGATCCTGCCCTACAGCCAAAGGGCTGCACCCCGTTTCTCGCCACCGACTCTCAAAATGGCCTCCTTTCTTCACCCAACGAGCCCTAAGCTCTGATACCAATTGTTGGATATTCAGGCCCAAGATTCACTCACACACTCACTGGTTTTATGTAAATGTAACTTGCAGAAAAGGAAAATGAAAGAAAGCTTCTTTTACTTGCAATATTCTTTCAAAAAGGGTACAATATGAACTAAACATTACACCTATTTATAATAAACTATATACCACACATGCTAAACTAAAAGTCACGATCTCCTCCTACTAATGAGGAAGTGCTCCACGTTCTAATTTACTAGGTCAATCCACCACATTCACATCCTTAATACCTGGTCAAATATGGACCATTTCTATACCCATGATCAGTACATACCTGACCTGATTCAACTTTCACCCGACTTGACCCATTATAGTACCCTACCCATCAAGATTAACCCAACACAATAATGCTCAATTTCCATAGAGTTGTAGATATTTAAGGATATTTGGGTCACAATCTTTCTTTCAAAAAATATATGAATATATAAAACTGTACGTAGACTTGGTTCAATTTCCAAAGAGGTGCATAATATAAAATAATTCGTAGACTTGATGGTTTCGATGCCATGCTCAAAGTGTTCACAAGAATTTTAAAGCTATTTGTAATGTTACAGATGAAGATGATAGAAAATTGTTCTTGGATTGATCCCAAACCCAAACTACTTTTTTGTCTTTTTAGGTCATAATCTTTCTTTCAAAAATAATCATGAATATTATAAAACTCTAGACCTGGTTCAATTTCCATAGAGGTGCAAATATAAAAGGATTTGAGCCGTAGGCTTGATGGTTTCGATGCCAAAATGAAAATGCTCACAAGAGACATAAAGATATTGGTAATGTTACAAATGAAGATGAATGAAAACTGTCCTAAGGATGATCCTAAACCCAAACTAGCTACTGACATTTTTTTACTAAGTATGTACAGGCAAAATTGTATGTATTCTACCAACTACAACTTCTTCCCTCACTTTAGATACTTTCTGAAAAGAAGTTGCTACACTTAAACCATGCTAATATGATTCTATGTAATAACGCCATGCACCTTCATGATCCATTGTCAAAAGCCAAATGCAATTGGGGAATTATTTTTTTCTACGATGATGTGAATAAAAAGGAAAGATGTATAAATGCATATGAGCTTCATCCTTCTATCTTTCATCTCCATGTTTTACGTTGACTTAAATAATTATCGAGTTTTACTATCAATTGCTTAATTCTGGATTTGACGTATTAAATTATTTTTTCATTCTCATATTGTTATATGTTTTACTCATCCTAGGATGGTGAATGGTGATATAGTCATGTCTAATAATTGTGACCAAGAACCAGCTCATGTAATGAACAAAAAGAGAAAGGTATAAATTCCTCCTTTCCGTATATTTTTGATTCAAATCTACTAATATGGCTATCATGCTCTCTTATTTATGATTAATTTTTTTTTTTGAACAGCAAAAAATATCTTCTATTTATATAAGACACCATCTAGCAGATTACTAGGGGTTACATGATACAATTACAACAAATTCTAGATACCCAACTAATTACACTATCTAGAATAATCCCGAGACTTTAACTGCAAAGATTGTAAAAAGGTTGAAAAAAACTTGTGACAATTATATACACAAGAAAAAACCCCATTAACAAAGGCCGAGCCACCGGTTTTCACTTTGTGATGTTTTTGTTACAATCCCATACAAGTCTCGGGGACCCTCTAAAAGAACAATAACTACAGCAAAAGTAGTAGGAAACAATAAAACCAAGAACTACTATCTATTTAAATTGGATTGTTGCACCAGCTTTCCCAAGAGTAGTGTGCTTTCCTATCCCGACTTTCGATCCACAAAAACGAGCAGGTTACAATAGAATTAAAGATATTGCAGCTACTTTCACGAATATCGTTATAGATCAAAGAATTTCTTGCTTTCCATAATTGCCACCACCAAATGAAAATGATAGCTTGAATTCTATGTCGAACATGCACCGGTTTCTCCAAATTGTTGCACCATACTAAAATGCCTTCTGGTGGAAGACTTGGAATCACACAGTTCAACCAGGTTGCCATGAGTTGTCTGATCTCAATGTTGAGTTTACATTTATCAAAGATGTGTTCAATGAACTCGGCATCCTTCTGGCAGAATTGACAATTAAACGAGTTGATGTCAATTCCTTTAACAAATAGATTGATACTTGTCGGGAGGCATTCTCTTCTAAGTCTCCAAATGAATAGATTAATCTTCTTTGGAACAAGAGTATTCCAAGCCGTTTGAATGTTGTTATTTGGCAGCCGATATTTATCCAAAGACCTGCGCAAAACAGCAACCGAGAAGTCTTTTTCACCGTTAAGGAGCCATGTCCATTGGTCATCATCGTTGTTCAGCACCTTAGGAAGTTTGTTAAGGAGCTGCTGAAGTATGTCTCTTTCCCGATCAGTTCTTAGTGTCCTTCTCCAATTCCATCTCCAATTATCATTTCCCCACCGATTTGAGATAAGACAATTTTTATCCATTTCTAACGCATACAACCGCGGGAATTGAATTGCAAGAGTATTATTACCACACCATGAATCTTTCCAAAACTTTGTACTTCTGCCATTTCCCACCTTTAGAGTTGTAACCCTATTGGTGATGCAAGGGATGTCATGGATGTTCTTAACAACTTTAACTATGTTGTGCCATAATCCTTTGCAATTAGCGTTAAGGTTTGAGAAACAATCAACACCATGTATTGCACTTATAACCCGAGCCCAAAGACTATGTGGATCATTTAACGCTCTCCACCGCCACTTATAAAGGAGTGCATGATTCATGGCTTCAAGACTACCAAATCCCACTCCCCCGTTCTCTTTTGGTGCTAAAACAGAATCCCATTTAATCCAAGCTATTTTTCTTTTATCTTTCGTACCCCCCCAAAAAAAAGATGATCTAAGTGCCTCCAGCATGTTGTTTACTTTCTTTGGCATTTTAAAAATAGATAAAAAATATATCCCCGTCGACCCTAGTACAGAAGTAATGAGAGTAGACCTACCACCAATAGATAATAAACTGGCTTTCCACTTGGATAACCTTTTCTGAAATTTGGAGATGACCGGTTCCCAAGTGTTCACCCTCACAGAACTGCCTCCAATCGGAATACCAAGGTACTTGAAAGGAAGCGTCTCAACTTTACAACCCATAGACTTCGCCAAAGCATCAATCTCAGTAGAAGCAGCTCCAATTCCAATAATAGAAGACTTTTCAAAATTAATTTTAAGTCCTGATATATAGAAAAAGAACCTGAATGCATTTTTAATGACTTTCAAGTTTCTCTTGGACCATTCACCAACCAACATTACGTCATCTGCATAAAAAAGATGAGAAACCGAAATATTGTTAATGTTAGCACTTTTAAAAGACCCTTCTGAAACCATTTTCTCAATCGCCACATGAAGGCCCTCCATAGCAATAATGAACAAGAATGGAGCTATTGGGTCTCCTTGTCGTAAACCCCTCTGAATATGAAACTCATCGGTAGGACTACCATTAACAAGGACCGATGATCTAGCCGAGAATAAACACGCTTTTATCCATTGAATCCATTTATTGCCAAATTTCATAGCTCTAAGAATAGTGAACAGATAATCCCAGGAAAGCGAATCGTATGCTTTAGCAAAATCGATCTTGAACAACATCAACTTTTTTCTCTTCTTCTTATACCAGTCTATGACCTCATTCAGAAGTAAAGGGCCATCTAAAATTTGTCTATCCTTAATAAAAGCCGTTTGTTCTGTACTAATAACAGAACTGATCACTTTGGCAAGTCGGTTAGCAAGAATTTTAGCAATAATTTTATACTGAAGACCGATAAGACTTATTGGCCGAAAGTCTGCCATAGTGATCGGATTACCCACTTTTGGAATCAAAGTAATAAAAGATGAGTTGCACCCCACAGGAATATGAGCTCTGCGCTGAAATTCTTGAACCATCTTGAAGATATCAAGCTTCAGGATTTCCCAATATTTTTTAACAAAAGCAAAAGGGAAACCATCCGGTCCTGGAGCTTTGTCTCCACCACAACTCCAAACAGCGTCTTTAATTTCTTCTAAAGAGAACTCGGCTTCAAGAGCAGTAACATGAAGCTCTCCAAGATTTTTGAATCTAGTTTCATCGACGCCAAATGACAAACCTGCAAAACTAGAAAATTTATTAGCAAAATGGTCTTGAAAACAATTTTTAATTTCTGTAGGATCAGTAATCCATCTTCCATTATGCTTAATCCCTTTTATGGAACCAGTTTGTCTTTTTTTGTTGATGATGGCATGAAAAAATTTGGAGTTTTCGTCACCTTCAACGCTCCATCTAACCTTCGCCTTTTGCTTTAAGTCACAATTATTTCGAAGGTCTAACTTATTCAGCTCATTGAGGAGATTCCGTCTCTGTTGATGCAAGTTACTATTATTAGCACCGACACTTATTTGATTGTCTAAATCAGCAATATCTCTAGTTATGTCAGCTCGATTTCTATCTGAAGGACACTCTTTACGCCATCTTTTGATATCAATTTTAAGATTTTTCAACTTTTCTTTAAAACACACAAAAGCATTCTGGTTTCTGCCACAACTTGATTTCTTCCAACTATCATTAACCAACTGATCAAACCCATCACAAAACATCCAAGAATTGTATAACTTAAAGGGAGTGGGGCCAAAGTCTAATTGATTTTGAGTAATAATTAGAGGCCTGTGGTCCGACAAAATGTCGTCCAGGGCTTCAAGATACAAATCAGAGGCCGAGTCCAGGAAGGTTTGATTAACCAATACTCGGTCAATTCGACTTGCTTTGGATCCATCAATATTGATTCTCGTGAACTTGTGTCTCCCCAAAGGCAAATCAACCAATAAACCAGAATCTAAAAATTTGTTGAAGTTCATAGCATTAACTTTAGAAAATATGGTGCCTAATCTATCTTCCTTACGCCTAACCGAGTTAAAATCACCGCATATAAGGTATTTGCCATTATTGTGATCCATGAAACTCAAAATACTATCCCATAATATAGTTTTTTCAGCTTCATTTTGAGGGGCATAGACATTCATCATGTAGCAACTATTGTTTGTAGATAACCACTTACCTTTAACCACAATAAATCTATCATAAATGAAGACATCCTCCTTCCCAAATACCGTAGGATCCCATATTGACAAAAGCCCCCCAGAGTGTCCGGTGGCTAGAGATTCAGCAAACTCGAAGCCAAAATTGCCCCATAAACTTTTAACTCTAAATGAATCCGTACTAGACATCATAGTTTCCTGTATAGAAACAAAATTGATACGATGCCTATTCAGGATACCTCGCAATTTCTCACGTTTTCTATCACACCCTGTCCCACACATATTAAGAGATAATATATTCATTGTAAACCATCAAAAGCGTTCATCCTTTTCAACTTGTTGACAGCATCTTCATGACTTTCTTTCACAGGATATCCCATGAAATTCCCCATGTCCAACATATCTTGTGACTTCTCCTCATTATAAGAAGATGAAGCAAACGAGGAGCCGCTACACTTGTTTACCATTGCATCCCTACCATCATTCACAACCTTACCATCTCCTTTTTCTTTCACAGAAGTTGATTTATCACTCGGTTCTTTTGTTGTCTTATCCATTTTGAGATAAATACCCTTTATATATCCAGGAGCACCGCTAGATTCTGAGTTGGTTGGTATTTTTTCACAAGAAGTAGCAATTGGACATGATTTGAACTTTTCACTAGTCGTATACTCGTTGGCGATGATGCGTTCTAAAGAAAAAGGATCGTCAGATTGCTTACCAGATAAAGGAGATTGATTACCCTCGACATCACTGTGAGAGTTTGTAATTTTTTCTTCTGAATTAACATCTCTATGTTTATCATCTGCGTTTAACATATAATCCTCTTCATTCTCAGGATTAACCTCAACATCATATTGAGATGTTGCAGCTTCTTCTCCTAAGATACCATCATCATGATTAACTTCAAGACTTTCATTCAGGAGTTCATCTTCATCTACTTGCTCACTGTTGTCACGACATAATTGAGAATCGAATTGCTCACTTTTCTGAATATCGTCCTCAGTTGAACAATAATCATTGAAAGTATTTTCAGATTGTGAAGAACCATCAGATGACGACGAATCGAATGATGATATCTTAGTTTTAGGTTCCCACATTGTGAACTCCTTCAACCATATATTACTGGTTTTATCATCCATATCTATCGAAAGTTCCTCAAACACATACTTCGGGGATTTTGTTAGCACACAAACTTTACAAAGAGAGTTTTCCTGATCGAAATCGTAAAAGATGCACCTGCCCCAATGTTCCATAAAACCATTGACAGCTTCTTTATGCCATGCCCCCAAAGGGAGACCCGAAATTTGAATCCATACCATTCTTTCATCTGGGATGAATGACTTACATGGAACCTTAAAAACACCAAACCTGCGCTTAAGAACCTCATTAGACAAAAATAAATCTTTGGACTCTATAGACGCAAATATAATTTGGATCCATCGACCCCCAAGATATGAGATGTTAAAATCAGCGAAACCTTCTTCTACTAGCCATTGTCCAACGTATGGGATATTTTCAGGTTCGGAAACTTTAGCAAAAATAGATCTCGGGCTTATCTCAGTATTCATAACTTCGACAGAATTAACTTTGACACGTCTACTAGGAATAATGGAATTAAAAGCCTTACCAAGTTGAGATGGATTCTCAATCTTTCGTTTATCACCAGACAGGGCCTCCATATATGATTTAGCCACATAATTACTAGTTTTCTCTCTGTTAGTATTTGCCGGTGCCAGACTTCCATGCGAGTGATCACTTGCACCCTTTGATCGATACGTCTTGGTGGTTCCCGTGTTGCGACTATATCTTACCAGGTCTGCATACACATGGTAATTACCAAACCACATGGATTTGAGATCCGACAAGAGTTTCGCCGCGTTATCAACTTTGATGAATTTGATGAATCCAAATCTTCTGCCTACCTTCGACAGGCGATTAGGAATAAATACGTCTACCACCGTTCCCCATTTCAAACATCTTTCCCATATATCCTTAGCTGTCACATTTCTTGGAAAATTGGTGATGAAGAAAGACATAGACATCCTTTCTAGCAGATTCAATTTCACTTTAGGATTTTTCACCTTGTTTGATCGACCCCCAAATTCATGCACCGCGTTTGAAGCATTTGATGAATTACCAGCACTAGTCGTTTTTCTATTCTGAACCTTCTGCCATCCTTGGTTATCTCCATCTTCACGATCCTCTCCATTAGGTTTATTAGGGTTTTGTTCTCCGTTCTCCATCTTCTTAAGCATTTGATACACGCTATATATTAGCTACCAATTCTTTTTAATTGTGTGTTAACATGTGTATTCCACCACATAACATGATTTTATCTATATTTTTTTTTTGTTTATATAATTATTATTATATATTTATAAATTCTATAAATGTAATGGAAAATTACATCTTTTTCCACCAACTATTTTTGACAATTATATAATCTAGTGTATAAGAACTTTAAAGTTTTAGTTCTAACACAACTTTAATTACGTCCAAAATTGTTTCACGAATTTGAATAGCTTCATCTGACTTAAACGACTAACTCGACATTAATACATGTCTAGTATAAGTGGTTAACTTGGTATTTCTTTGAGCTTTATAAGATCTTATTATGTTAATAAAACTAAAACGTATATTTTTAAGTCTATAATCGGGTTCTATAACTCACTAGACTTTCGATGTAAAACGAGTATACATAGAAGACTAAAAGAAAAAACTTACGGATGTTACATTCTTCCCCAGTTGAAAAGAATTCATCCCGAATTCTAGCTTATTGTTTGGAGAAGAGATGCGGGTATTTAGTCTTCATATAATCTTTACGCTCCCAAGTGATCGCGGGTCCATGTTTTGAATTCCAACATACCTTGACGAGACGGATTTTACTACGACGCAGATTCTTTGTTTCTTGGTCAAGGATTTCAATCGGTTCTTCTACTGTTTGTAACTTGTTGTCAACACGAAGTTCATCAGATGGGATGATCGTTGTGTCGTCAGTCCAACACTTTTTAAGGTTCGAGACGTGAAACACGTCATGGATGTTGCTGAGTTCTGTTGGAAGTTTGAGCCGATATGCGACAGGACCAATACGTTCAATGATCTCGTATGGCCCAATGTATCATGGGGCTAGTTTTCCCTTTTTGCCGAATCTGACAGTGCCTTTCCATGGAGAGACTTTCAACAGTACTTTATCACCAACGCTAAACTCTAAAGGCCTACGACGATTGTCAGCATAACTTTTCTGACGATCTCTCGCCGCCTTTAATCGTTCTTTTATCACAGCGATCATGTCTGTCATTTCTTGTACAAAATCGAGCTTTGCT
>JANDBE010000048.1:40239635-40266631 GCA_024320915.1 Erigeron philadelphicus
TTGTATAGGTGTAGACGCTTTCAATATCGGTTATTCGGTTTTTTAATTGTTCTTAGACTACTTGCAATGTTTCAATTGCAGAGAATGCATTTGGTGAGGTGGAAAAAGCATTTAGAAGGATGGAGTGGAAAATAAACATAAAGGGGAAACACATATTTGGCCAAATGCAGTCAAATGTATCCACTAATAGGCCTCACATGAATTAAATATAATTTTTTAGTAAAAAAAAAGTCACATGCTTGATTAAAAAAAGTCTAACGGCTCTCTAATTTTTTTGATTTTTTTTTCTAACTATATGGTTTCATTAAGTTTTATTTTGATTTTTAGTGTTAGTTCTACTTTAATTTAAATATTTGTATTTTACTTTTTTTAAGAAAATGTATTTTTTATGTAATTAATACAAGTGTAATTTTTATTTAATTTTTTTGTTTTTTTACTGTTTATTATTTAAATATATTTTTACATACATTTATTAAATTTTTTTTAAGATTACAAAATAAAAGTTTTTAATATAAAATAAAAAATTGATGATGTGGAAGAGAAAGGTTGCGTGTGAAAATGATGAGTCAGAGTTAAAAGTAAGACATAGAATGCATGTAGGAAGATCAATAAAAAACTGATGTGACAGTAATGACTATGATGCATGTAGTAAATGCAGGTCGTTGCATTGCGGGTAGTCTTATTCGGTTTTAACTTTCTGAAACAAAAAGATTTGTTATATAACATATAAAACATAAATCATATTTATAAATACCCGTAAATGAAAAAAACAAAGTTATTCAATAAAAATTTATATATTAATTGTTCAATACGAGAGCAAGTATCCGCGCGTTGCAGCGGTGAGATGGTGGGGTAATAGGTCATAAAGTGTGATAGCCAAATGTCTTAACTGTACGGGTTCCGCCCTTGGAATTAAAAATTCGTCGAAAGTATATCGAATGACATCTCTAATGAAAGAGCATGAAATTTTAAGAACATCCATATAATTTTTATAGTTTATCGATGTACGGTTTTTGAGATAAATTTTTTTTAATGTATTGGAGGAATAAATGATTTATGGTGGAGAGGGAAAAAATATGATTAGTTGAGATTTGAGGAGAGAAAAAGAGTAATATAGTTATTTTAGGTAAATATAATTTAAATTGAGGGACATTTTAGGAAACTAAATGTTGAAATTTAATATTTAAACATAGAAAATCTGCTTTATAATATAGTATAGATATAGATATTTCATTACCTTAACCAAACGAGCTTCACCAATATAATAAAACTAGATTTTAGTTTCGCATAATAAGTAGACATATATAAATAATGACATGTTAAAATTTTTATAATACTATATGTCAATAAACATAGATATAAAAAAAATGTTAGAAAGTTAATGATATTACTACAATTTTTTATTTGTGGTAGGTTATTGTTAACACATCGATGGGGAAAGAAAAGATGAAATACGCGATTTTAATTTTTAACATGTGTCAACCAGCGGTGGAACTTGAATACCATTACAATAGGGGTCAAAGATTTTTTTATATAAAATGTGCTTCTACATTCCAATTTTTTGTGAGGGCTTATACATATATAAAGAAAAAATTTACATTTTAATGTTGATAAATTGTTAATCACAATTCAAAATTTTGAAGTGACGAGAATCCCTTCCTGTTCCAAAGATGTTTCGCCATTGGTGCCAACAGAGTAGAACAGTATATGTTCTTTCTTATTGTCATTTGGTTTTTGTATAGTCTGTTTCATGAATCTTCTGTTGAGAAAATGGTGTTTGTGCAATGTCATTTGTTGCGTATGAGCCACTTTTTGATGTCCTATTCTAGCTACAATCAATATATAGCATTTATTTTTATCGGCTTAACCTATCAGGCCATACATTGGTTTGAGCATTTGTAACTTTGCAAGTTATTGCTTAATGACGTGAAAAAATGATATTTAATTTCAATGTGTGAAATGATATAATTTTTTAAAAATTTGCTTTAAATTTATCTTAAAATCATAAAACTATGACGTGTAGATTACACTAATTTTCTTTCTCAATCTTATTCTTTTGATTTAATACCTGTCAACATTTTATGATTAAAAAAAAATTTAGACTATTTAGTTAAGGTGATTAAACTTTTAGACTTTGATGTTGTTAAATCATTTTTTTTCGGACATTCAGTCGGTACACGACATCACGGAAGTATCACTGTATAATGGTGAATCCTTGCACGTACCATAGACAACGACATGTTGACTATAGGCCATTACAGGTATTCGGAGGAAAAAACCTCAAGACTTGTCATCCTTAAGGATCGAAATCAAGACCTTGGGTAAAACCTGAGAGTGCCTTCGACCAGTTGGACTAGTCATCATTGGCAAAACATGTAACGGCCTTTTAATACATAGGTGAATATGCATGTTAGACACCAACTAATGATGCCGGGATACACCCCATCTACATATGCGTTGGAGGTGAAAGGGGTCGGTAGTGCCGTTGGCCGTGTGGAGTCGTAGGGGCCGGAATGAGGGTCTAACAATTTGACATATATAAATTAGTCGAACACGTACAATTTGACATATTGATCAACAAACGTATGGTATATATGATATCGTGCAAAGAAAGGCGATCATCATATACAAAAAAAAGTCAATTGCATTGACCACAATATATAATCAATTGAGTATTGAAAAAGATGATCCAAAGAAAGACGGGTCCTGTTATACTTTCATCCACGGAATAACAATCCACAAATTTGTGTTTATTCATGAAAACTAATCATCAATATTTAAATTTAATTATAATTAGGGTGTGACAAAGACAAATATAACACGATGTATATATATTCATTTATAAAGCCATAAAGGTAAAAAAGGTGTGCGGGGTTAGGATTGTAAATGAAAAGCAATCAAGTGGTGAAGTGGCACGGCATTTTCAGAAAGTGACAACATCATCTACGATTTAATCTAATTCCTAATTGGCTGGCAATTTTGGTATGCAGGCCCCACTCAAATTCGACTTTTTTTTTTTTTTTCCTTTGAATGACTTTATATTTATTAAAGAGAAATGAACCAAATAGCCTAAAAATTCTTTTAATTATAAGATGATGACATGTGGAAAAATCAGGGGTCAGATTAAGAAAGAAAACTAATGGATATCACATGTCACCTTCTTAATGTATTATGAGGATTTTTAGGCTATTTAGTTAGGAGAATTTATCATTTTCCTTTATTAAAAAATGTTAATCTTATTAATAAAATAGCCTAAAAATCTTCCTAATTATTGGATTATCACTTGTAAAAAAATTAGGGAGCAAGATTAGGAAAGAGAATTATTAAATATCAATCATCATTTTTTTAGAATATTATGAAGATTTTTAAGATATTTCGTTAGAAGGATTAGCCGTTTTCCATATTTATTTATTTGTGGTTTTGATTATGATTTGGATGTCTCTCTATAGTCTATATTAGCCCCCTCCTCATACAGTCATACTGCCTTATATAAGATTCCCTCTCTTTCTTTCCCTTTTCTCTCTCTCTCTGAATATATATATATATATACACGTATATCCTGCTGTTTATAACTTTATATTGCTAAAGGAAGCAAAACTAGTCAAAAAACAAAACTAAAAAGATAATCGTATCAGAGATAGATCTAAGGTGAGTCCATTCAATACATATAAACTACTATACGTTTTTCTATATTTGATTTTCCGTATGATTTTTCTTCTTTTTATTATTATTATTATGAAAAATATGATGATGATGATGAATCAGTATCTGGTATTGCTACTTAACAATCTGAATTTTTTGTTGATTTTATAATTCACTTTTTTAATCATACGGATCGTCTAATATATATATATATATATATATATATATATAACTTGTGATGTATGTATGTATAGATAATTTCTACTTTTGTTTAATTAGCTGCAACTAATTATATATCATTCATTCCGATCAGGCGATCATATATACTTTTCAAAGGAAGTGATTAATTAAGTTTAAGTAAATGAATAATCTAAGACTTGATCACAAAAAGGAATGAATTTAAGATCATATATATTAATTAATTACAGTTGCAGAGGTTATATATATGTATGTATGTATAATACTATAATAATATAGATAGTAAGCATGAGTTTGGTGAGATTGATCTATTTTTATGTACTGTATGAGTAATTGTTTTCTTGTGCTTGGATTGTAGTGCTCTATAACTAGACTAGAATTACAAACTTGTCTCAATCCATTACTTTGTTGATTATTATTATTATTATTGATTGATGACATTTTCATTTATAAAAAGGTGATAAGAAAATGATAATTGCCGGAGATGATGTAGTTTTCTATCTATGTTTAGTTTTAATTAGAAGATGTGATTGACTATACATTGCACCAACTTAATTTATTCACCAACATCTACAATTTTTTATTTTTTTTCTTATAATAATAATTAATAATAGTCAATTTTTTGCCATTAAAATCTTACAATGGAAATTGTTATTATTATATGATGGATGATGATTTGGCAATTTGATTAGGGTAAAACAATGTAAAGTTACTTCATTCATTCTTATAATACGTATTAGTAATAATTAGCTATACAACCTTACTATATATACGTCCTTAATCAAACTAAAGGTAATGCTCTATACATCATCATTTATTAGTTGTATACCATCAAATATGTTGTTTTAAGATTTTGTAGCGTATGTTAGTGTGAAATATGTTTGGTAATGTAAGACTGAAAGAAATTGCTCTTAACAAATTACAAGAGTATATGTTTTTTTTTTTTTTTTTGGTAGAATTTAAAGCAAATGGTTTTAACAATTTTTTTAAGAAAATGAAAGTTGAACAATGGAGAATAAAGATAGATTAGTCATTTTAGTGTTGATGAACAGTTCATGCAAAGATTAGTTATAACGAAAATAAGTTATTTTTTTCATTAATAAAATCATATGTTATAACTTTTGATTTTGGGTCCATAATAAAAATTGCGTTTATTATTTATCAATTAATGACATATGAAAAGATTGAAATATAGATAAGATACAGATATCCATTCCAAAAATATGAATATAGATTATATAATAATAATAATAATAATAATAATAATAATAATAATTTGTAATGGAGATCATATATGGGAAATTTCGCCGCGAACATATCCAGCCCAGTCACCTTTGTTGATGCCGATAATTTTGTCTATGCAACTTTCCCGATATTGTCTTTTAATCATTTCTATCAACCAATAAATGCTTGCACATGTTTCCTCTTACAGTTTACAATAATTTCTGTCTTTGTTATTCAACATGTTTGTCTCTCCAATCCAATAATTCATTACTCCGTATTTTTATTTTACATCTTTTTTATACTCTTAAAAGAAGACAAAAACAATTTCCATTTTTAGTTCATTTACTTACTGTACAAGTTATTACAAAATGTTACGTCTACATTTATCATTTTACTGAATATATCAATTATAATATCGAAAACGTTATTACACGAATTGATCACTTGAATTTATTGTGGAGTAAATAGAGAATTAAGTTTATACATATAATAACCGATATATTCTAATAGTGTAACATATTTTCTTTTCTCTTATAAATTACCATTATTTTTGATCAAAAAACTTGTTTTGTTTTCATTTGCTTAAGATTTACATTTTCTTGTTTTCAGGGGCTGTGTAATAACGAACCTTAATAGTATTCAATATTTAGTCTTGTGATGGAAGAAGAGACTGTTGCAAGTTCAGAGGTTCCAGTCAACAAGGTTATTGAGGTAAATTGCTTGCACATGGTTTTTCCTTTATTTCGCCAAATAAAACCAAATTTAGAATTACACTAATTTGCCATCTTTTGTTAGTTTATTTTCTTGTGTATGTCAAAGATGTGATCAAATAGAGGATGCTGAAATAATCTCACTAATTTGTTCAACAAACTATAGCTTCACCCTTCTTGGTGGTTGATCAAGTTTTATTATAACTTTGGATAAAATTAATTTTGATATGTAATGTATGAAAATCCAGGATTAAGCAAAGTACCGAAAAAACGATATGTCAAAAGTCCATTTTTAATGCACACATGACACAACCTCCTGAGTTGTTTTATTCATAGATTTGTATTATTATTGTGTAATACTTATTAAAATTTGAAAGCATTGACACGTAACTGTTAATAAACTTCCTCAAATTTGAAAAAATAATATATAATATATGTTGGCCTTTCAAGTTTCAACAAACTGGACAAATCTTGAGAAGTTAAGGAATCTCTGGTACAATGTTTGGTACTGATTTATGTGCTTCTCTTTTAAAGGAAACTACTGAAGAGGTAACTCCAGCTGCCAAGGATGTCAAGAAGGAAGAAGAAGCACCTTTAGATGGGGAATTTATAAAAGTAGAGAAGGAAACAGTGGAAGTACATGATGATGTTGCCCATACATCTCGAGATCTGAACGTTGAAGATGACAAACCAACCGTCATTGAACAAAGTAGGGAAGTTCTCGAGGCAAAAGAGAAGGTAAATGAGCTTGAGGTTGAATTGCAAAAACTAACAACAGCATTCAAGCATTCCGAGTCTGAGAATGCTGAACTCAAGGAGCAAGTCTCGCTTACAAAGGAGAAACTCGAGAAACAGGAAAAGCAACATGAGGATCTTGAAGTTGACTATAAGAAACTACAGGAGCTTTCTAAAGAAACCGAAGAGAGATACAATTCACAGATTGCTAGTTTGCAAGAGGAACTGCAAGCTCAAGAGGCTCAACAGAAAGAACTGGTTAAAGTAAAAGAATCATTTGAAACTCTAAATGTCGAATTAGAAAGCTCGAGAAAAAGGATTCATGATCTGGAGCAAGAGCTAGGTCTTTCTGCAAGTGATGCTCAAAAGTTTGAAGAGTTGCATAAGCAGAGTGGATCACATGCTGAATCAGAAACCAAGAGAGCATTAGAGTTTGAGAGATTACTTCAACTGGCTCAAGTGAGCGCGAAAGAGATGGAAGATCAGATGGCTTTAGTCCAAGATGAACTCAAGGGTCTGTATGAAAAAATTGCTGATCTTGAAAAGGTCGAAGAAGAACTAAAGAAGACGAACACTGAGCTATCTGCAATCCAAGAAGAGTTGGAGGGTTCAAAATCTCAAGTATTGGAAATTCAGCAAAAATGTTCTTCACAAGAGGCTGTAATAAGTGAATTGACCGAAGAACTCAATGTGAAAAAGGTTTCTGAAACATCTACCAAAGAAGAGCTTATAGCAAAAGAATCTGAGTTGGAAGAAGTCAAACTTAAGCTTCATGAGGTGACCTTGATTCAAGAAGAACTAGCTAAAGTGAAAGAGGAAAAAGAAGCTCTTGAACATTCAGCAAGGGAACAAGCCATCCTTTTGTCTCAAGGTCAGGCAGAACAAAAAGAACTGGAAGAGATTGCAAAATCGCTAAGAGCCGAGTTAGAAGAAACAAAATCGCTGGGGGCTCTCGCACAAGAAAAAGCTACAGAAATTGAAGCAGAACATAAACATTCTGCTGACAAGATACTAGAGTTAAGCTCAGCAATAGCTAGTCTTGAAGAAGAAAAGAAACAACTGAACCAACAAGTGCAAGAATCCATAGAGAAGGTAAGTCAGCTGGAATCTGATATGGCCCAATCATCGTCACGTAATGCAGAGCTTGAATTGGAGCTAAAGAGTGTTCTTGAAAAGTCATCTGATCATGAAGAACGAGCCAAGACGAGCCATCAACGTAGTTTTGAACTTGAAGAGATAATCCAGACGTTGAATTCCAAAGCCGAGAATGCTGGTAAAAAGGCCAGTGAATTGGAGCTGTTGCTAGAAGCAGAGAAGTACAGAATCCAAGAGCTTGAGGAACAGATAAGCACACTGGAGAAGAAATGCAGGGACACAGAAGAAGGCTCTAGTATCCATTCTCATAAGGTATCTGAACTCGAATCCGAACTTGATGCGTTGCGATCAAAAACAGCGGCTTTAGAAGGTGCACTGGAAACCTCCACTAAAAACGAGCAAGCACTGAATGAATCGTTGGATTTAGCAACCACCGAGAAAAAGCAACTGGAAGATACCACTAGAAAATCATCAGAGCAACTTGTTGAAGCAGAAGACCTTGTAGAAGTACTGAGAAATGAACTAAAAGTCTCTCAGCAGAAGTTGGAAACGATCGCGAGTGATCTAGAAGCTTCTGGAATGAGAGAAATAGAAGTCGTGAACAAGCTTAAGACAACTGAGGAACAACTAGAGGAAGCTAGAGCAAAGTGCTCAGAGTACCAAACACTACATGAGACCCACAGTAGAGATTTTGATCTCAAATATCAAGAATCGGTTGCGAATATCACTAGCAGAGACACAGAGGCCAAACTATTGCTGGAGAAATTAACAACTCTCGAGACGCAGATAGCTGAAGAAAAAGGAAGATCTGCTTCGCTAAAAGAGGAACTAGATCAGCTTTTGCTGATACAATCTAATAAAGAAAGCGAGATTGAAGACCTCAAAAGAAAGATATCAGAGTCAGAAACCAATTCAGTCAAGTTCTCTGCTGAAAATGAAATGTTAGTTTCAACCATTATTCAGCTCAAAGACAAAGTTAACGAGCTTGAAATTTCACTCAGCAATGTACACAGTGAAAAGGAATCTGCAGCTCAAACACTTAATTCGCATGCTAAGACTATTGCTGATTTAACTGAACAACATTCTAGAGCCTCTGAGCTTGCTGATAATCACAAGAATGAACTGGAACAGGCTCTGTTGAAACTAAGTGGTTTAGAAAGCACACTGGAGGAAGTGAAAACCAAGTCCAATCATCATGAGAAGGAGGGGAAAGAGTTATCAGAAGCAAATTTTAAGCTTACTCAAGAACTTGCTGCTTACGAGTCTAAATTGAACGATCTGCAGACAAGTTTGTCTGCAGCCTTGACCGAAAAAGATGAGACTCTCAATCAGCTTCTTACCTCCAAGAAAGAATTAGAAGATTTGACCGAAAAGTTTTCGTCCGAAGGACAAAAGCTCCAGTCTCAGGTAATTTTTTACATCTAACACTTAACTGAGTGTCATGATTCATGAACAGGTGGCTATGGGTTCAACAGCATATTGTTATGAATGGGTCAATTTAGGTTATATCAGGAAGCTTGTTCTTTATTGCATAATGCCTCACACATTTTTTGTTAAAAGATTAGATTTTTATTATAAGTATAACTTTTGATAATTATAATTAACAAACTGGTCATTTACTAAGGATTTTAAAAATAGGTGAAAAGTTGGAATTTGGTGGCTATCCAACCTGGCGGCCAGAATAGCGTGACCTATTTCAACGCACACTAAAATTGGACCCATTTCAACCCGAACTCCTTGAACCCCTTACCTAACTTGTCGATTTTCCACCTCCACCACATCCTTTGTACTCCGACCATATTAATAATAAACGAATGTTTGCTTGGCTGCTTATGTTAGAACTATCTTAAATACCCCTTGTTCCATTCACAGATCTCATCACTCATGGAAGAGAACAACATGTTGAATGGAACACATGAAAACGCTAAAAAGGAGCTTCAGACCATTATAGCTACACTTGAAGGGCAAGTGAAAGACCACACATCTAATGAGGAGTCTTTAAAATCCGAGCTTGAAGATCTTAAAGCAAGGATCGAAGATAATGTTGCATTAAAGGATAACCTAAAAAATATAGAAGAAAAACTTGCAGCAGCCCAAAACACCATTGTTGAACAGGTCAGCCACCATTGTAAATCTATAACTATGTATATGATTTTACTATCAATAAAGAGTCTCATATGATGGTCTTCGACAAATAAACCAGAAAAAGATACATTCACAAAAGGAGTCGGAACTAGATGCTGCCTTGAAAGAGCTTGAAGCAAATAAGGCATCACTTTCGCATTTGGAGAAACAAGTTAAAGATCTTAATGCTAAAGCCAAAGAACAGGTAACGTTCTGATTGACACATGCATCATAAATGGTACTCAAATATGTATGTTTATTTTTCGCATCTTAACATAAGATGACTGGCAAAGGCCTTAGTAATCAAAATGAGACGTCAAGAAAGCCAAGATGAGACTCGTTAAACAGAACTGACGACCTGTTTCCAGTATGTTCTTGCATTCTAAAATACTAATTAATAAACTTTGGGAGACCATTGCGAAATGAAGTAAACATATGTTGATTTAAGTTAGAAATGGTAACCAAATTGTTGTATTTACAATTCGGTAATTCATTTTGTCACCGGTATGATACAGCTTATCCAAAATACTGAAAGCATAATACTGACTACTGCAGCCAGCCTTAGTTGTATCTTTTTATGGATGGCTTTATAGCTGAAGATGGTATATTGATATTGTAACTGCAGGTTTCCGGGGACAGCTCAAGTGAGGTAAAATCAAGAGACTTGGGATCAACCGTAACGACCCCATCTAAACGCAAGAGCAAGAAAAATGTGGAATCTTCATCTTCACCCCCATCCCCATCAAACACACAAACTCAAGCAACTGATGAATCTTTTGGGACAAGCCTTAAGGTCATTTTGGGGGTAGCGTTGGTATCAATCATAATCGGTATAGTCCTTGGCAAACGTTATTAGTTTGCATTTTTACTCCTACTTCAAATATCTGCTTGTTCTAAATTGGTGGATACGTTTTCTTTGTTTCTTTTTCTTTTCATTTTTTCGGGTTTTTTTTGGGGAAGTAATGGGATTTGATCGTTTTGGTGTTTTTATTTGGGCTTGAATTGAGCTTAATGGGTGCTATTTGTTTTTTTTGTTGTCAATACCCCTAATCTGTTAGGGTTTAAATTTTGTGGATTCAGATGCTTCATATTCAGTTGTATAAATGATATGATTCGCGTTTGCCTACTCTATAGACTGCTTTTGGGCTCCTTCCCTCACTTCACTCATCAAACGCGATAATCATGGGAAATTATATGATATTAGACTAGGGTTTAATAGATAAGGTTTTCTCGGTTTAATTTACCCCGGGATGGCGAAACATTTTTTGATTCACCGTGTTTTTCTTGTTTTACCCGAGCCTTGTTCCAAGCATTTCTTTGGCTATCCCCAAAATATTTACCTAAGCGAGGATTTAAACATGAAACCTAATGCAAGTAAACATGAGTTATTGCGACCAGATCAATTGTTATAATAGACTATTTCATTAAATACACTAAGCATCTTTAAATAGTTACGATAAACATGTTAAGTTGGAGAGGATGAGAATCGCAAAACAGGGAAGAATATTTCGATCTAAGATATAATTACAATCAACTTCTAAAAGAATTCTAGATCTGAAATATATAAAAATTGAGAAACTTGTCTAATATTGAAATGCTGGATTTTAGTATACTAATTTCAAAACTCCCCTTGGGTGTCAGACTGATTATACCTATCAAGTAGCCGGAGTCTTGTCTTTGTCCTTCTTTCCGGCAAGAATCATTGAAATCTGGAGACCTCTGCTGAATGCTTGGTTAAACAACAACCTTGTTTGGAATTCCGATACAAAAGGGAACCATGACAATATAACAATGGGCATAAATATTACTAATCCCATTACACATTCGTAAGCACGTCCTAACTCCATTATGGAGTCCCAAAATCCTATTCCTTTTACACAAGGCCTGCATGCTTGAGCGATCTTCAAAGTTAGACAAAAATAAAGTAATATTAGTATCATACCATGGATCTGTTGCTTTATCTTAATCAAAACATTTAAAAAGTTGATTAACCAATATAGGTCTATCCGTCCTAAAAGTATATATATTCTCGTTATTTTTTTATATCTTTTGTAACAAACAAGTAGTGAAAGTTGGCCAAGATGTATGCATAAAACCTCCTAAATCATTTTTGAGAAGTAGAATATTACCGAGATAACTTCTGTACCTATATATGATGTGCTAAAGTATTATAGCACTCTTAGATTAAGTATTCAAGATCAACCTGAACTGTTCCATTGTTTGACCCACACCAAAAGTAATATTGCGCCAAAAAGTAAGCTTACCAAGATGAATGCCCAGCCTGTTGGCAAAAAGGCAAGGAACGCAGCAAAGATGTCGCTGATGGTCAGACCACAAACGACAAATAAGACCGTCATGATTGAAAGGAAGCCAAGAAAAAGAAGCGCCTTTAAGATCCTGAACATGAGTTGAAAGTCTGTGCCAAATCTTCTTCTCCCCATAGATACCAACTGTTGAAGAGAGCATACACCATACCATTATATTTTCAAATAATGCATTGTGTACCTACTTCTACCGCCTAATCACAGATTACCAATATGTTTTTCAACAGAGTACTTTTTTTTTTCTTTTCACTAATTGCCTTCAATAACAAGAAGTACATAATTGTCTATATAGATGGTATTTAAAAGGGGAAAAGTGGATCCTGAAGGGATTATTTGAACATTACGTGATAGATTAGCCATTTTTATTGGTAAGTAATAGGCATGTCATTCTTACCTTCAAGGCTAGGAGAGCGGTTATCATGACCAACCATGAAAGTGCATAAACCTGAAATTACATTTTTGATGAGAACAAGTTGCGGAATATACAAAAGCCAGAGGCGACAATTTTAATCCATTTTGTTAAAAATCGGTAGCTTTGAGTCGTGTTATACAAGTAGAATACAAAAGATTAAATAAGTCGAAACTGAAAGTTGGCCAAAGTGTACTATCAATGCATAAACCTCCTTAGTCATGTTATTTATAAGATTATCATTAAAATACCATTTGTGTACACTAACTTTTAAGTTTATGAAAAAATGTTTATTAACCCAACCCGTACAAAATACCCATTTGACAAATTACTCATTCCACCTCATCAGCCACCTTTTCTACCTCTATAAATGAACGGAGAAAGAAAAAATCAAACCAGGATACTTGTGCTGCCACGTGCTATATTAAGGTGATAGACCAAGCCATACTGGTAGATAAAGAACCGAAGTGAAAGTATGATCTCAAGAATTCTGCCCCTTATGTTCGTGTACTTAAGATGCTGTTGTTCTGCATCCCACCATGATTCCCAACTTTTATCTTGTGCTATACCAATACCACCACGATTCCCCATCCACCGCTTCCAGTCTGTCCAATCTTCCACTGTCTTCTGCCAATCAAACCCAGAAGGATTGAACACAAAGGGAGCAAACAACCACGAGGAAACTAGAAACCACATCGAGAATGTAATAAACAAGTATAAATTCGAGCTCCGATATGAATTCCCATAAACTTGATAAATAACCAGTAATATCGCCAATTCCAACCCTTTCACGAAGTGACTACGGGAATATAACCGATAATTATCAGCAAATTTTGCATGAAATACTACAAATCCACGACCCGTAGCTCTGTATTTGGAACCTCCGTGTAAAATTGTTCTCCCATAGTAATGGGCTTTAGTGCCAAGCTGGAAGGTGAAGAATACAGAGGCCAATTGGAGTTGCATTATGATAAAGTCACCTAATGCGGTACGAAATCCTCTCTCCAAACCAATTTCCATAACCATAGGAAGGACCAGAAGTAATCCTAGTTGAAAAACAGCTTGGGTTGCTAACGCCTCTTCTAGGGCCTTGTTGCTACTAATGGTTGCATCTTCTATAATTCGTCGTTCCAATCCACTTAATACCATATACATACGTCCATATAAAAAGACATAAACAATAAGTACAGTAACCTGGATAACAAGAAAGAAATATAAGGTTATTATGCAAGTATAATAATGTAAAATGTATAGGTATATCAAAGGTGGCAATTTAACCCCGTGTATATGAAAACGGGTCAATTCAGGTAGGATTTGACTGTAGATAGATTTGATAAAAGGGTCAGAATTTGCTGAAACTTAAATGGGTCAGGTTGCAAGTTATCGTATTCCGATGCTTTTAATCTCGTAAACAATTTTATTTAAAACGAAGATATTAGTTCAATAAGATAACTTATGCATATGAGCATATCCATCAAGCCTGCCAATCTATAGTAGATATAAGTATCTGAATCATTATACCATGCTGCTAAAGTAGAAACCAACTGTGGTGAAATAGAATGAGAACATTCTATAGAAATCAAAACGCCGCCCAAGTCGGTAAACATCACGGCTAAGTGTCTGTTCACCATTTCCGTTTGCAACTTTAGCCTCAAAAAGGGATATCTGATTCATACCAACATCACGGCCCTTGCCTACTTGGATATACTCATGATGTGTAACATAACCTCCGCGCAGAGTGGAATTGTAACCTGCAAAGGCGTTCTAAATTAACAATGCGTTATAGAGTGGTCAACTGGTATTGGACCATAAGAATATTTACCTGAAAATATATCCTCGCTCAAGTTGATGGTTCTCGAAGCTTTACTTACGCCACCCCGTGTTATGTGAAAAAGTCTATCAAATATATCAGGATGTCCGTAGTGGAACCGCACTCTGTAAATTAGAAAGATTATATATTAAGAAATATAATCATGACCCAGCACTCCAGCAGGCCAAAACTTGGAATGGATTTGAAAAAAGAAATATATATACTTTTCAGGAAAACTAAAATAAAAAATAAACTTGCATATGTTTGATATGGACTTTCTATCTTCAAATTAGTTCATATTAAATGCTTCCATGACCACCTAAATGCGGATAACACTATAGCAAAGAGATGAACCTATAAACAATATCATTTTTTATCTACTAATGCTAGGTGTAATAATATTATTTTTTTGACAATTACCACCTAAATAGGTATAACTAAGAGGTTGACTCAAAAGATCTTCTCTTAAACATGTGCTAATGTTATGTGTAATGTGTTAAAGATGTCGTAGTATGAATTTGACACGCAACAATGCAGAGGTAACAGAAACCTTGTTAAGATCATACCTCAGAGGGTCTGCTAAAACCCTTTGACCGATTGTCACAAAACTTGTCTCCTGATTTGACATAAACCAAGCTAGTGAAGATACACTGTAAAACAATGACAAGTGAAAACTTAGGATGAAGTCCACAATTTCCCATTGATATAATGATAGCTAACTTCGAAGCAATGCAAGATAACATAATAAGTTGAGATATACTTTACACCTACCTTCCAGTGAAAATATGTTCTCTCAAACCCAATATGGTTGGTCTACGCTGACCATGATGATCTTTGTGAAATTCCTCCAGTACGTTTCTCATTTTGAATGCCTCCTCAAAGTAATTGTCCTATTATACATCATAAGATACTGGATCATGTTTCTGGTAGACTTTAACAGCTGATGTTTACTATTCCGAATTACCTGATTCATGTCAATGGTCTGCAGTGCTTCTCCACGAGTAAAAATAATGGCATGATTTTGGTTTTCAGGCTTTCCTTCACCAATTTCTGTAGGAGGGCCCGGGAGTTTGATACGATATATTTCCTAACACACAAGTATGTCATGACAATAGTTAAAGCTACCATTTTCAATAGAAAAACGAAAAGAACAAAAAAACACTTTAAGCCTCATCAGTCTGTTATATAATATTAAGTTGGTGGGGTGGGTAACAAGTCTGTTTAAATCAGGGACAAAAGGGGCTAGGTTATCCATCAAACACTTCTAGACCATTCCAGAAGATATACAGATTATACATTATTTATGATTATAAGGAAAAAAAAATAATACAATCATAATATAAACGAGACTAGGAAGTTGTATGCATTAGATATAACCTTTTGTCGACTTTCAGCCGGTTTGACCCATTTGACCCACTCCCCTTTTAAACAAGAATTTTTCTCAACCCATAAGATGAAAACACAGGCCTAGGGAACTTATTCAACATTTTCCACCACTATACTAGACATATCACTTTTCTGCATTGGATGTGTTCTTACCTCATCTAAATGGTCCCCACCCTTGACTAGAACAGAGTAGTAGACCTTCTGAGATCTACCATTTATGGTGTCCTCTCTCTCATCAATATAAGCTACTCGTAAAGAAGGATATCTGAATAGTCCAAAATTTAATTAGAAGTTTCATCATTGACATAAAATTAGTGATCCATTACACAAGACTTACGTAAGCATGAGATTCAGGATATTTGTATAACAACTTTGATCTCTCTCAGCACTTGATTTCTTTTGTGCACCATAAATCTGGCAGGAGACGACATATGTAAACTTCAAATCTGCCATTGCACTCTCACGATCTTTAAGAACCGCACGATTTTTATTCATATTAAATGTCCGAAATCCGGTAAAAATCTCTGTTGAGAAAAGCATATTGTTAGCTAATAGTAAATATTTAAGAGAAGATACTGTAATTGATAGGCATAAGACATGATCCTGGCTAGAGGTGGCAATCCAACCATTACCTATAACTGGGTAGATGATTTAGTTAAAAGATTTATTTACAGTGGAAACGGATCGAACAGGAAGGAGTGTAGTCATATGCATAAAACCTCCTTAAACCACTTCATTTGAAAAGGTTAAATTATATTATTGGCTTTTGTAATCATATCCACATTTACGTATATTACTTTTAAACAATGGATTCAAAAGAATTTGCGCACACTCTACAGGGCCCGGTCTTAACCCAAATTTAAAGTTGATCCATATCGACCTGCTATCCAACCTGACCTATTCACCCATGTGTCACCTAACACTGGTTGTTGGGATAGCAATTGGAACAAAAAAACACTAACCATCATCTTTTGCGTAGTCTAGGAAGCATTGAAGTTCAAGGGCTTCCTTGTAGTACATCATCCCTCGCACTGAAGACATATGTCAAAGAGCATGTGAAATATGTATGTGTGTGTATCTTATAGAACAAGCAAGCATGAAACAAATGGAAAAACCTGTTCTAGAAAGTGTCTGCCCCCTGTAAGAAACCCATTTACGCGTCTCTTCAGCAACCCATTTACGCGTCTCTTCAGCTAGATCTTCGCTATTTTTACGCGTCTCTTCAGCTAGATCTTTTCTATTTTTAGTTCGCTGTTCAAAATTCTTCCATTCATCTGGTTTTAAAAATGCAATAGACAAAAATTCGGTCTTTGGATCTGGGTAAAGAAGTCAAAGTCAAATTGAACATAAATAATTACCTGGATAGATCTTTTGAAGATAAAACAAAATTGTAATTCCATCCTCATTTTCCTCGTGAAGCTCAACCTCAGAATACAAAACATCTTCTTTGTAATACGGAGTCAAAACACTAAAGTTTACACAATTCAGATGACACGGTAATTATGGGGTTTTTTCGGTAAAGTAATTATGGGTTATTCCTAAAGCAATAAGTATATGACTGAAAATTACTGACCTAAATGAGAGCATGTTACGGACCACAGGAGCATTTGGCATTCTCATATACAAGGAGTTCGCAAAAAAGGTGATACGCCTACGAGCTTCTAAATTCATAGGCACGTTAATTGCAGATTCTTTTACAGTTAGAAGCAAGCGAAGCCTCACCACCTATGAACACGTAAAAGAAACTTTATAAGAGAATTAATATCTAATAACTATTGTGTAAGTGCCGAATTATACCTTTTCCTTCCATGATCTGATCTGAGTTAGCCGAACATTAATTCGTTCAAACCTTTCCTTTTTGTCATTATCCGGATAATGAGAGTGCACTCTTTCAAGTATTCTACAAAAAAGAACAAAACATTTTATGACAGAACAATTGAGTGTATCTTGATACATAATATCTGAGCGCCTTGGTTTACTGACGCTTGAAAAAATTACTTACTCATGTCCGTTACTCATTACATCTTGAGTGATAATCTCCATAATATCCTGAAGGACATTGATGATTTGGGATGCATATTTCTCAGGATCAACATCGTCTGTTTGCTGGCAGGTGCCCAAATGGTAATTAGTAAATAGTTTAAATCGGAAAGATTTGGTAGCATCTATAGTATCTATCTAGGGGTGGCAAACTTGACCCATTTACTTATGAATGGGTCATTTTAGGTTACATTATATCTTTAACGGATACAAAAAGAATGATTAACTAAATTGGAAGCAAGTCAAATGGGTCAAAAGTCACCCAAAACAAATTTAATGCAAAAAGACCTTTTTAACTAGTCTCAAAATACTCTGTATTAGATCATTGTTAAAACTATACAATCTTTATATCAGACCTCTCACCCTATTTATTTATAAAGTGTTTAAAATTTACAAACAAGAAGTGCTTAGGGTCAACTCAGCTAAACTCATTTTGACTTATTAACAACCCGAGTAACCCACCCACTTTGCCATGTCTCTATTTAAGTGACAATGATAACTAATCATAGATCGTACCAAATGTTCTAAAAATTTTTCCAGCTTATCATTAAGTGAAGGCAGCTCGCTCATTCGAAATTTGCTCAAAAATGTTCCTTCTGCAATGCTAGTTTCTATTTCATGGCAGATAAGCTGTAAAATCCTGTATATGAGCAAAAAACAACTTTTTAAGAGAAATTTAAAGACATAAATTAAACAACCTTTTGAAGTAAAATAAATATTACATATTATCTCTTTCATCATCCAGAAGGCCAAATAATATTTCCTTCAGTGTTTGGTAGCACTCTACCACTGCTGACCGCATATAATCATCGTTAGTGATCTTCCTGAACAGATCTGCGTCTTCTTTTCCCTTAAAATCTTTAGCCATGTCTAAAGCGATTGGGATCTTTAGTTAAACAAGTAACGGGAAGTCAAAAACATGAATGATATTTAATTTCTCGATAATCAACTAAAAAATGAAAAAGACTGAGATAGAAAAGACTTTTACCTTGCTAGCAAGCAGAAATGGTGGCCACTGGATAACTTGGACGTTGCTAACAGTATATGGCACAAGAAGTAGATTTCTCTCACTTGCAAAATAAATTGAAGGGTGTCAAGAATATCTTGAGTTTCAAATTGACTCTTAGATTACTATTGAAGAAGCAATTCAAACTCATTTACCTAGATATGGGTTAATCAGGGATATTTTTACCTCTAACAGGTCAGATAGGTAGAACTTATAACCTTGGTTGAAAGACAATACATTGAAAGTGACCCGCACTGTATTTAAATGCTTACCTCCTCTTAAATTGCTTTCTTAAAAAAATAGATTAATATTTGAACAATGCAATTATTGTAATCATATTCAATAAGCAAATTAATTATAAAATTATAGAAAAGAACGGATAAAATATGTTTGTGACGGACTGACGGTTTTGGCTAGTATAAGAAACACCCATTCTGACCTGAAACTATTTTAACTCATTACAGGGTTCATGTTGCCACCTCTAAATACTAACAAATTATTGTTTAAGATAGAAAATAGCTTAAACCTGTCACTTATCAAGTCTTCCATCCGCATTGAAAATATAAATTCGTTCCACACTTGCGAAAATTTTGCTATGTTCTTTCTTACCCATAAATCATCTTCCTGTAGAGCCCTTTCATTCTGGTAAAAAGACGAAACATTACATGTAAAATGCTAGCATGAATGGCTAAATTCAAATAACATAAAAGAAATTAGAGTTTGACAATACCAAGTGATCTCTTTTGGGTTCTTCTTTCTGCATGGGTACAAGGCGTTCATTGAAAGCTGAAGGAACCGATTCAAATCGAGACCGTAGCATCCCGAGTGTGCGAATCTAAACAGCAATAAAGAGTAAAAGTCGTCAGATGGGTGGAGTAGGTAACGGGTCAAACCAGATAATATTCTGTACATATTAAAAAGCGATGGGTCAATTAACAACATTTCTTTGTTCTTTTTCCTTGAAACGAATAAATAGCTGATGTACTGAAAATAAATAAATATCTAATAATACAAATACAATTCGAGTCACTCTGCACCCATGGCTCATTTTGGTACTAAATTTGTAAAGTTGACCTACTCAATCCATTAGATATAAAACAGATCCTATATTAGTTCACTTCTATTGCCATCTCTAAATGATAATTCTGCACCATCAATGGTTCTCTGTAAAAGATTTGCCACTTCGATGAACCATTGATAAATGTCATCTTCCTCTCCTGAAATTCGATTAATGTAAAGAGAAACTGTACTAACCTCACCCAAGTGGCTGAAAGCCCCATAGATTCCACCGATGATAGTAGCAAAAATTGCATACCATATTTGCGTGTCCATGAAATAGACCTAAAACAACCATTATATTACATAGATCAGATATAATATATATATATATATATATATTATTATTTAATCAGAACCAATACATTTTAAGTATACTCACCATGACAATTGGAGCCCAAATAGAGATAACCACGCCGATATTATGTGTCACTACAAAACGCTCATATAAATATAGAACTGGATCTTCATAAGAAACAAATTAGAACCAAACAAGATATTCAAATTTTACCATTTGGAAAAAACTCGTGCCACTCATAGTTGCTGACAGACATTTCCATGATTAACTTTGTCGGATTGACCAATGGTAATATCTGCGTTGGATGTAACTTTAAGCACAAAATAACATTAACAATCATACAAAAGTATGTGCGATTGGATAGCCTAATGATCTCATCTGACCCATGATTCAGCTGATAAACCGTGATCAGTACCAACACCCAGCTAGGTCGAACTTTTTTTAATTATTTTTTTGTTAAACTCTAATACAGACCTTTTCACCACTTCCCTGCCAGTCCCTACCCCAACTTCCTAACTAGTAACCTCACCTACCACCATCACTTGCACCACAGTAAACCCATCCCAGATGGTGGCGATAGTGGTGGTGATGGGGTAGTACTGAGAGTATTGTACATTTGAAAGATAAATAAAAAATTATATAGTTGATACAATTTTTGGATAACCACACATATATCTGCCTGTACGGTTGAACCATTGATCTGCATGATAAAAAAACAAAACTACCTCCACATAGTAGCTGAACGCAAACTTGCTTATTAGTAGAGCTATCCAAAATAGTGTATACCTATAACGAAGTACACAATAAGAAAAAAGCAATTCCATAAAACATTAAATGATCGATAATTTGTGTAACCTTACTTAAACAGTGAAAATATGTCCTCGTGCATGCCTCTTCCAACATAGAGCTTTGGCTGAGAAAATAATACTCTAAATTAAAAGAAAAGACAATTGCATCATTACAAACTAAAGGTGGAAATTTTGACCGTATACTTATGAGCGGGTCGACTTCGAGCTGTGTCTAATATCAAACCATTTAAAGTCGTTGAAAGTCTTTTTTAATGCATACAGCCTCTTAATATCTTTTTTCAAAGAATTGGATAGAGTTTGTAGTAAAATGGTTTTTTAATCATAATCAAAGGATTAAGAATTTAAGAAAATGAAGACCATTGAGTATTGACAAGAACGTGTTTTGGGGTCAACCAGACCCGGCCTATTTTAACCTGTTACCCAGCCTGCCAATCATGCCAAATCTAATGCAAACTAATGCCAGGTAAATGAGCTTGCCTGGGCCCACCACATAAGAAAAGTGACTATATGCCAGTTTGAACGTTCCATGTGTCTCCTTATTGGTGGAAGCAAGAACAGAAAGGTAGCCAGTATGTTGGGTATCAAGTAAATTGCTACAAGATAGCTATAAAGTGATTGCTCCCTCCAAGTTCCGCCTAGAGTACTGAAGAACCTCACTATTCCTGTCGGATTTGGAACCGATTTTGAATAACAGACGGGCAAGATTACTACCCAGAAAGCAGCCATAATAAATTTAAGAAGGTAGCGAAGAACTTGAGTAGGTTTTAAGCTCCTCCAGGCACTGAAACTAAGGATTATATCCAGAGTAGCTGCAAAAATAAACCATAAATGTCATATAACATCAAGATGTTGTGAATGTAAAATGTCAGGAAAAATAGTAAAACGATCTTCAGTCAACCCATGCAGACTGGTCATTCTTAAGTAGGAAAAAGGAACCAATGCTGAGGTTGAGGGTGTTGAAGCTGATTGTGTCTTTGAAGATGACAAACCTATATGGCTATATATCGTGCATTAAAATTTGTAAGTTATCTCAGATTCCTGTAGTCATGGAGCCTTCTTATTTACCGCTATGGCCTTTAAATTAAATCCTCTATATTATTGTAGTTTGGATATGCTAGATTTATGGTTTGAAAACATAACATTGAATTGAATGTTTTAGTTTATATCCAGCTAACCTGAACGGTAAAGTAACCCGGACATTTATGCTAAGGGTTTTCAAACACTCTTAATGATTCTACAATCAGATTTCTGATGCTACCTTAGATAAAATCCTTAGATGACTCGGTAATAAAGGAGTAGGGTGTACCTTGGATAAAATTAAGAACAGCATAAGTAATGAATATGCTTAATATACTTTTAATGACGTCCTCATCAAAAATTCCAAATATCGATCCATCCTCATGCCATGCAATAATTACCATAGCCTTGCGAATTAAAAGAACATTAGCAATTTACATAAAGAGATAATTAACCAACTGCATAGATCTATTATATACCTGAAAGACCAATATAAGAAATATCCACATTCTATCGAAACTCCTGTAAAGATGCCAAAATGTGCGGACTTCAACAAAATTTGTTTTGGGTTTCTTCTTTCCAGAAACCACCTGGTTGCGCCCCTGAAGTTACAAAACAATAGAAAAGATTTCTATCTTAAATGGGAACTCACATATGCAATGTAACCGCAAGAAACATGCATCATTCTTGATACTCTGTACATCATGCATATCATCTTATCCCAATGGGATTTACTAATTATGAAGTTAGAATCTACCAAAATATGCATTTATTATGCTTAAGTTATTGTACTCAAGCAGTCATGGACAGTCAAATTAAGCACAGGGAAGTCACATCTAATCGAATTAAGGATAGTTATATAAGAGAAGAAAAACTATATTTGAACTCATAAGCATACTAAAAGCTGATTGGTTTGACTCACATTAACATATTTGCAAACTTCTTGTGATAAACCATTTCCTAATTTATATGGTAACTTAATAAAAGTATTACAGTATCAAACTTCAGATTTGCGTAAATCTATACGTACTGCATGTGACCGTGATGATTCATCAGAGTGAACAAAAAAATCAGATTTTTTGTCCATTGGCCAGCCTAACTTGATGCATTTGTCAGACCTGAAAGAGAGAGAATTAAAGGTTGGTCTTTTAAAAAAAGTACACACGCCAATTATACAACAAAGAGCATTACCAGAAATACTCATTAAGATCATCATAATTTCTCCACGAAGCATGGCTAACTTTGCCACCTTGATTTCTCCTAGCTTCCTGCCAACAATTTGTTGGCAATAAAAACCATTAGAAAAACACGTCATGCAATTGGGGAAAATCAAAATTTTGATGGTGTAGATTGTATTACCTTACGAATAACCTCGTAAATAGGTGTGACCACATCACGCAGAAATGCTTCTTCATGAAGTGGTGCTGCTTGATATGTGCCTCCACTCACAGGTTGAACATTGGCAAATAAGGTTCCATGCATTTCATTTGCCATCTTATCCATTCAAAATAGTAGCATCATTATATAAATCATTATTATGTTCTATTATTGAAATTAAATATGTCTGGTGCTTTACAAGTAGACATACATTATGGAAAATATAGCAAATGCATTCCGGCATGAACCGGATGTTCGAAGCTTCACCCCAAATAAGAAAATAGAGAGCAATGTAGAGAAGCTGCAACTGCTGCCTATCAGCATTGGGTGGAACCTTGGGTGAACTTTTTACAAAACAATAAATAAATTAAAATTGGAGATCACATCGTGAATTAAAATAACATGAATCGTTGTACGCAATCTTAATAACAACTTACTCAATGATTGATGTGAAGTGCAAATAATGACACCATGAGACATAGTTCTTGAAAGTTTTATCCAATAACTGCTTTACGGTACGGCTATCCAGCTAACAAAAGAATGAGTTAACTTGAGATAAATTAGACACTTTACAGTTCCATCTTCAAAAAATTTAGGTATTAAGGTATTGGGAGGTTTACCTGCTCATAATCTCCGATACCTTTTGACCTTCTATCAATATTTGCCAGTAGCAATACTAAGTGCTCCCTTTGATTTGCAACGTTTCCTTTCTTCATTTCAGAGATGTTGAAGAATTCATTAAAAAGTCAAATTCGTGCACAAAATCACAGTCATGAATAATATTCATAGCACGAAGATATAATTTCAAAACAAATATTGAGATTCAAAATGATTATGCCCTTTAGTTTAAGAGTTCCTAACAGGAAGTTAGTAAGATATAAGTTGATCAAGTTTGTTGGGCTCTTTTTTCTGGATTAGTAGCAGTGAGATTAAAAGACCATAAAGAAGTACAACACAGCAGGCACGAGTTAAAGAAAGTAGATAACAAGTTACCTGAAAGCCAAAAATTGATGCCAACCACTCAAGAATATCATTCACAGGTTTGTCTCTGTCTCCTACTCTTCTAGCAAGTGGAAGGTTATCCACCTTGCGCACTGCTTGAAGTGATGCTTTGATCTAATGACATATAGATAGTAAATTAAAAACAAGATAGTCCTATGCATGTTTGTTTGTACTTTGTAGGAAGAGATGGGGGAGGGAGAAATGAAAATAACGATACGAAAAACAAGATTTATGTCCATTTACTTCTGAAAGCTCCATAATTGCAGGTATATTTCCAACAGCATATAAAGGAAGAATGTTGTAGTGTTCATATTGTTCTCTATTTTCCTCTACAGCTTTTGCATATTGTTGAGTCTGCAATGCCACGTAAACAGGCAGATGGGTAATTTGGTATATAGAGTTACATGACAGCTAGAATTCAAAGTATGATAGACCAATCATACCTCGGCGTCAACTTTTCCAGGAGGCACCACTGTCTTCAATACATCATACAAAACCGTAGCAATTTGATAGATTTTGGCCATCTCCTCACTTAGAGATAATAGAAAGGAAAATGATAGTATGAGCATGTAACTAAATAAGGTAGCATCTTTAGCATATTAAAAAATTCATTTATCAAATCCAAGCCTCACGGTTTCTTTGTGTATTGGCCTTCTTTAATGTTTGTCTCATAGAAGTTCTGGTAGAATTTCTGTATTTCCCTTGGATCACTTCTTGCTAATCGAGGCTTTGTCTTTTCTTCTTCCTGTAACAGAAAACTTTTTAAACCTCCTTCCTTAACTTAAAAGGTGCTAATCAGCCCCACTTAATTAGTAAGATATGATGAACTAACTTATCCTTGACCAAAAGTAAAACTGATGTGCACCTTTTGAAGTCTATGTAGCAAGTAAGTCTTAAATTGGCGAACACCACGTCCACTAGATTTAGGATCCATCCTGTGGACCTTCTCAAATGCATGAAATCGGCCTAATCCAGCAAATCGAATATAAGCAAGATTACAAAAAATTAAACTTAAGACAATGTCATCTCCAAACAATTACAGTTTTAAATTTATTCTATGGTTTTAATGTAAATCTGTTGATGTACTTTCTTGACCATTTTGCAAGCTTTCATATATCTTACTCTGCTTTCCATTTTCCCTATACTTTCATCATTGTCCTGCATACCAACTACAATTTCTCCTTATAATAAAGCATTATTCTGTCACTATACTTAAAATAAGTCTATAATACCACAGAGTAACATAATAATGCTAATCAAAATGTAAATCAATGCATCTTCCTTTTTGTCAAACAAAGGTACATTAATCAAAAATATTTTCATAACCAAAATAATTCAATACATTGAAAACTAACAGCATAATTTGCTTAATATATTCTATAAAAAATTTGGCATCCTCAACCACAAATCAACCTTTAAACTCCAAAACTAGCTTGTATCTCATTAAGTTGTTATCAAAAAGTAGCGGACACATACTTTTAAAATACATAAATACCAAAAAGTATAAAAATTTAGGCATCTGTTTGGATATGTGATTTAATAGAGATTAGCAACTTTAAAACACTATTATCACACAATTAAATCACCCGCATCTTCTTGTATCATTATGACCCTAGACAATCAAGGATTTCTTGTCGAAGATGATCATTTATGATATCAAATAAGGATAAGCGGTTACAATAAAACATGGTGCAGGCTAAAGTATACGGCTCTAAGATGTATGAATCCCTTGTGAGTTGTGACCATTTTACGGGGGGTGCTCGAGATTGTTTATTTCCACACTTACTGCATAATTTGTAATCATACAAGACACTATTCTAAAAACAATAATGCAATATCATAAGCTAATAAAATAAATAAGAAGTACATACATAAGTAAGCAACTCTGTCATTTTCCTTCTCAATCTCATTGGCAACACGAAGAATCGGAGCGATAGAAGCAAGTGAAGACGGCACGAGCTCACTATCGACTCCATCGGCATTCGGATCAAACATAGTCGACGTCCGTGTCATCCTTCTCGATAACGACCTCGGTGGTCCCACTTCCTTGGTCCCACTCGTACTCGCCATTTCCAATCAAAAACAACAACAACAAATTCCACCACTAGATGATAATAATAGTAATGATAATTTTCCTTAAGATGTAATTTAGTAATCATTGTGTATATATATATATATATAATATATATATATGTATATACAAGAGAGTGAGATGTAAAAGTAAAGATCCTTTGCTTGTTGAGAAGTTCACTTTTTTGGGAATTAGGGTTTCTCTGATAGCAAGTAAGGAATTGAAGTTTGTGACGAAACGAATTGAATAATTATAAAAAAATAATAAAAACAATTTGGGGTTTTGCACTTTTTTTTTTTCTTTCTCCTTTTTTGAGATACCTCTGTTGGACTGCTTTCTGCCATTTCCCGCCACTTTCAATTGCTGAATGGAAGGGACAAAAGTTAACAGAATTGTCTTCATGATTAGTCAGATAATGGTTAGTCAGACAACTTTGGAATTGAATTACCCACTAGTGTTTTTATGTGTTTTGGGCTTTTATATATGCGAGTTCTTGCGTTCTTGATTTCTCGATTGCAAAATAAAGGCGCGTGTGGTTAATAAAATGTTTTGAAAGGAATCGAATGTTTTAAAGAAATTGAAATATGAAAAATTTTAGAATTCGATGGAATGTTTTTAATTTTTTTAAAAATTTAAGTGAAGAACGGAATGAAATTATTTCCC
>JANDBE010000048.1:40460633-40479002 GCA_024320915.1 Erigeron philadelphicus
ATGACAGAACAAGAAGTACAAGTAAATACGGGAACATATAGTGATAAATTAAAATTCTTAGAAATAAAAACAGAACTACATGATTACAAGATAAAAAAGATAGAACAAAAGATAAAAAAATCTAGAAGATTCAATAGACAAAAAGTTACAAGTAGAACAAGAGTTAACTCAAATGAGTCAACTAATACCAGAAGAAAGTATTCATTCACAAACAAATACTGGAGCTACGAATATGATAAATATACAGTGTAGATTATGGTTGGACAATTATACATTTTTGATTTAACAGGTATATTAGATACAGGAGCAACAAAAAACTTAATATCCTATAGTTTAATACCTAAACAATTTCATAAAAAATTACCTTATAGACTAAATAATAGAACAATAGAAGATAGAATAATTACTATAACACGTTGTATAGAACCAACATAAATATTATTTAATATATCTAATATTTTTATTCACATATTCGTTAAACCACTAGAAATTTTATTTAATATATCTAATATTTTTATTCACATATCCTAATAATACAGTTACAGATAAATTTATATTAATAAATAATTTAAAATAAACATAAATATTAAACCACATATATTGTTTAATACATATATACATAGTTTAAGAAGACTTACAATGAAGATATACACAACAGATGATTAAGAAACGTAGATATGCAGAGCGGATAATTAAGACTACTAATGATTCTTATTAAAAAGACTTTTTTTTTTTTGTAGGATATATTATGAAGTGCTAAAGGGATTTTAAGAACTTAAGGGATTTTGGCTAAGAGAATCAGATAGAAGTTTAAGCTGCCATATGAAAAGCTTGAAAATTATTATTGATATGAAAATATTGGGTGTGTTTACAACTGATACATGGAGTGCCTTATATAGGAATTACAAATAATATTTTATACAATAGATGTCCTATATAATTATTACAACGGAAGAAATTTTTAAATAAAAGAATCTACATTATTGAATACAATCAAAAACTTTAATAAAGTAAACATTATTATGCTGCCCATTGGAATCTTGAATTATTGTTGTTGAATCGTCATTACTTGCATCATGTCTTCTAGAAAATTAAAAGTCTCTGTGTGTACTATCGATTGATACTGGTGATATTGGAGTGGTCACATCACTATCGCTTCCACCGCCACCGCTGCCGTTATTAACGCCACCCATTGCCACGGCCATCGCCACAGCTCCTGCCATCAACCGTTGCATTTATCGCTGTACTGCGCGGATATCCTTCTAGTTCTTTTTATATACGAAGTATAACGTTTCTAAATTCTAACATGAACGATGGAAATCTAATAAAGAAAGTTCTCAAGATTCATAAACCATCTTTGAAAAGATTATACACAAGCATTTTTCAAAGATTTCACACTCTTTAGTCTATCTAAACACTCCGTGCCATTGGCAGTTTGGCACTAGTCTAGAACCAACCAACCAACCCGCCCACCAAAACTTGCGCTACAACCAAACACAACAACACAAACCTCTATCTTCTTCCTTACCTTTTAACTTAGGTTAAACACATACACATATCAATCCAAGAAAACACAACATTCACAATCAGTTCCATCCTTTATTATTTATTTTTATTTATTTTTGTTATTTCCGATAGTAAAGGGCAGATCCCTTTACACCCCCTTAATAACCGTCCCACCTTTCCCTCTTTCTCTTTCAATACTTTCATACCTCACTTCACATCACATAATAATAAAAATAATAAAGTTTTATACTTTTTTTGTTTTGCTGCATAAATACATGAATTAAAGGTTTGTTTTCTTTTACATATGTATATGTTATATGCTATATTTAATACTTTTATTTATTATGGGATGTTAGTGTTAATGCCCATGTCAGCTAATGCGATATCTTTCAAGAAAATATATTCTTGATTTTTTAGACCTTTTGAAAATTGAACATTGTAATTTATATGCATAATTGATATGGGTGTTTAAGGGTTTCTTGTTTGAACATTGTAATTGCAATAAAAATCATTTCTTGATTGAATTTGAAGCTAAGAAATGAACTCATGTGATGTTTTTATTGTGTTTGGAATTATTTCGATGTCTTTTTTTGTATAATCTTTTCAAAGTTAGAAGCTTGTTACTCATTGGCCTTTTTTTGTATATATCCTCACTGTAAGCTAACGAAAAGGCCCCGTTTTCAGATTTTGCTTTAGGGCTCATAAAAGCTTTTCTGTAGACAAGCTAAGCCAGACACTACTAGGATCATGTTTTATTTATTACTCGTAATTGAGTTTGTGTTTCATACCTGAACAGTTTACTGGTGTAGTATTAGAGCTAAGGGGTTTTATATGTGAATTTGAAAGTGACTATGTGATATTGAATTACCGGATTTAAGAGCAACTTTACCTCAACGAGATGTAAAAGTAGTGTTTGGACATGTTTATGCTACATAGATGATCAAATGTTTTGGGTGTTTGACAATATTTGAGGAATCATTAATCAATAGAGAATGCCCGTAAATGACAACTTTGTGTATAGAATACATTTTGTTAATGGGAGAAAAAGTTTCTAAACTGAATTATGTGTTTTATATTATCCTTAGATAGTATGTTAACCGCAGCTGACCATTCAAAATCCTTAACTTCTAGTTGGGAAAGATGTCGAATTTGTTAATCCTTACATTATAATAAATATAATCGACATTGATTTTTTATAGACACTCTAATGGCGTAGTACTTTTGGAAGTTTTATTGTTGTTCTTCTATCTATGATATGCATACCCGATTAACTTTTATTTTTGTCTTGCTGTTTTTTTAAAAACAATTTCAGAAAGTAGTCTGGATTAATAAGTGTATTGCTGGGAACCGTTCCCATCTTTTTGATTTATATAAAGTGTGCGAGACTCTAATGAATTCAGTAAGACTGAAGTACAAGAATAGAAGATGGGATCTCTTGTTTCAACCATGCAGATATTTGATTGGTTTAAACAATCCTGATAGAACTTGTTATCGGTCGTTAAGCCGTTGTACTGCTGAAACAAACCGGTTGACTGGGAATGCTGTTTTTAGAAGGCATCTATCAAAGTCTCCAACTTTTTCTGGCTCTAATTCGACAAGGTTGTTAGCGGGTTCATATGCAAATTCTGGTGGCTCTTTTCGGTTTTATAGTTCAGAGGGTGATGGAAGAAATGCAAGTGGAGATAAACATGTGCCCTTGAAAGATGTGTCCAAAACCGACGAGGGCAGTATCGCTAAAGAAAGTATAAAGGTGGAAGTGAATCACCATGATGCACATGCTCGTTTAGGAGAGCAAGATCAGAAAGAATGGCTTATTAATGAGAAATTGGCAATTGAAAGTAAAAGGAAAGAATCACCTTTTTTAACCAAACGACAAAGATTCAAAAACGAGTTTGTAAGGAGAATTATTCCGTGGGAGAAACAAACGGTTTCATGGGACACATTTCCTTATTATATACAGTAAGCACTAGAAGCCTTTGTTTTATGGTAATACTTTTTGGTGTCATATATTTTGCTTTCTTGCTGCTAAGTTGTTTTATTACAGTGAGCAATCTAAGAATCTTTTAGTGGAATGTGCTGCTTCTCATTTGAAAAACAAGAAGTTTACTACTGCATATGGTTCGAGGCTAGATTCTTCAAGTGGGAGAATATTGCTTCAGAGTGTACCAGGTATAGACCACTGAATTCTGCTACTTAAAAAGGGGTCAACTTGGGTTGTATGTTATCCAACAGGTCTAATAGGTAAAACTTAAAGAGTTGAATGAAAAATGGAATGTTTAAATGGGTTGAACGTGGCAAAAATATATTCAGTTGCTTACAAATGTTTAAACTGCTTTGTTAGTAACCCTAGATCTGTATTCCAATTTTCCAATAGCAAAGGTCTTATAAACATATACTATATATCAACTATCTTTAAAATAAAATATTTTCAAACATGTGCGTGTGGTCAATACAACCGGAGTGGCTCTGTTTAATCTTAAAACCTGACTGACCCATACATTTTCCCACCTACAGGATCGTCCTTTTTAGAGTGGCAATGCTCAACTTGGGTTGAGATATTAACCAGCCTCACTGACCCACCCATCTTCTTTAGTGAATTTTTAGATCTGTATGAATGATTGTATACTTTTATCAATTAATGGTTTTGATGATGCAGGCACCGAGCTTTATCGAGAGAGATTCGTTAGAGCACTTGCACAGGATTTACAAGTTCCATTATTAATTCTTGACAGCAATGTTTTAGCTCCTTATGTAAGTTCAAATATTAGGTATTTCATTTTGCCATTTCAGGAATCTGCCAACTATTTTCTAACCTCATGGTTTCTAAATTTCCTTTTATAAATAATCTTATTGCAGGATTTTGGTGAAGATAACTCAGAAAACGAGTCAGACGATGAACATGGAGAATCAGGTGAAGAGGTTACTTCAGAATCCGAAATTGAAGACGAGGCAAGTAATGAAGAAGATTGGACTAGCAGTGGCGAGTCTAAATCAGATGATGAGGACTTGGAGGCGCGAGCAACTGCAGCCTTAAAAAAGCTTGTTCCTGGGAACCTTGAAGATTTTGCAAAGGTAATTCCCTTATGGACGCGTGCTTTTACAATAGTTATGTGATGTTGAATACTTGGAATCATATAATTAGTTTATCAGTTCTTATACTCCCGGACATAGAAAATAGGGCTTCGATGTGCGTCTGGTGTTTAAAGGTGTGATATCTAAATCAAGTTTTTTTCTATCTGAAAAATCTGATTATTTAAGAAATCCATAGATAAAGTGGTCAGAGAGGAGGTTTTTGTGAAAAGAAGTGTAGACTGTTTTTGAAATGAAAATTTAAAAAGGTAATTTTATTTTATCAACTGATTATTGCTTCTTCAAGTTGCATTAACCAGATTGTCAGCTGTAAGTTAGAAACGCAAATAGTAGTAGCCAAACACCCCCATTTGTTCCGAACTGTTCACTTAAGAAATGTATAAATAACTTAATCATGTGTTCTCAACTGTGAGAGTATGCTTATAAAGTTAAAATGAAGTTATGAACTTTGTTATGTAACATATGCTGCAGTGAAAATGCATCTAATGTATATGCACGCACTTACTTGTTTTGCACTTCTATTCTATCCATAACAGAACATCGCTGTTGTTGGGGAGATTTCCTCTGAATCTTCAAAGGAGGAGGAGGCAGAGTCTTCCGAGGAAGCAAAGGAGCAATTGAAGAAAGGTAGTTTCTATGACCCAAATGTTCCATTAAGTTATATATATATATATATATATGTCATTGCAGGCTCTTGTTTTTGATCACTAACATCCATCCATTCATCCATTCATATAGAACTTAGTGAATATCTGTTTGGTTAATGCCGATGGTACTTATTTTTTTCTTCATATTCTTTTGTGTTGACGACTAATTAATTTTTGTATACTTCAACCAGGGGATCGTGTGAAGTATGTTGGGAAAGATGTTGTTGTCGAAGAAAATGGCAGGTCATTGTCTCCTGTTATCTCTCATAAGCAATTTTTCGATCTCAGTTAGCTGCCTTAGTTACTTTTACCTGATATTGCTTGTTATATATATTTATTAGTTATAAATATGGTCACATAAACTATGTTTATGTTTAGCTCAATAGAATCTCTGTTTGATGCTTTATGTGAGGTTTCTTTCTTACATAATTTTGTTGTATGGTCTTACTTTTCTCTTTGATTGTGACGACATACCTGTACTTGTATGATCTAGGCTGTGATTTTGCCAACATTTTTAGATTTGCAGTTTCTCTTTCTAGGGGGTGGGGTTATCCGTGACGTGAATGTATTTTAGAGGCTGCAAATACTGTAGTCTAGATGACGGTATTGAGACTGCTCCTGTCTTGAAAACTATTGTAATTAGCATGATAACAAGTAGATAAAAAATCTATCTTGTTGGCTAGATGTGGCTAGATGGGCTGGTTAAACGGTTTCAGGCTGGAACCCATGTTTCTTACAGGGTTGGGCTGGGTTATATTGGGTTGACTCTTTATTACTTTTCGTTTGTTCTAAGCATACTGAATACACTATAGGTCACTTCTTACCCTATCAATAGCGTGTGCATACCATTTGGATAAAGTATAAGCCAAGTTGACCCATTTTTAAGTTATAGGACATAATTGCCACCTTTACTACGGATGGGCACATGTCTGTGGTAGTGTGTATTTGTTGAAAAACCCTTGAGCTTAAGAGTCCCCTGACAAACAGTTTAGACTCACACACTTATTTACGTATGGAATGCATCACAGGATTAATTTGGGGTCGATAGCAACATCTGATGGAACAACAACTGCATATACCGTTATCTCACGCAGGTGGGTTGGTGGTAAGTTGCATTGAAACATGGAAAAAGAACAATTGCTGCCATGTTTTTCCGTCATTAAATCACAAAAAATTTGTTTTTTGGTGTCCCAATATCATTTCCCCTTTCAAGCATTGTCTTGTATAGAAGCAAGTTAAGTTTAGGATCTATTAATTCAGTTCAGTCCCTTTTTTTCTTTCCTTTTTAAGATATTCAGGATGTGAGGATAGATGCATGCATATTAAGATTCTAAGATTTAATGAGAAAATAAAGGGTAGAACATAGAAGTTAGAAGTCTGAACTGGTGGCAACAAAGATTACAGAAATGGAATTTGCTGAAAGACAAAATCGAGCATATGAACTCCTGAAAAAGTATAAACTTAAGAAATAATACAAAGGGTGCTGAGATAACAGTGAGAAGACCGTAAGAAAGTCAGAAAAGACAAGTTGGGAATTACTAAAAAAACCCCTACTAAAATGATCAAGTTTCTTTTTACGATAGCGGCCATGCTAGTTGTGTTGGTATAGTATGTTATGACATGAGACCCCGAAGTAGTTAAGTTTCTAACCAGGATATAGATGGGATGTGTACCGTGGTATCTGGAGAAATTGGCAATATATCTTCTTCAAGGTGGAGTTTTTGATGCAATAAGTACGGAAGACACCTGGACATTAGAGGTCAGGGATGGTTCGTCCGATTTTTGCATGGATAATAGTATGACATTTAATCAATTGCACTAAGATAGTTATGTCTGCTGACATGATGTCTGCTGACATTTAATCAATTGCAATAAGTACGGAAGACACCTGGACATTAGAGGTCAGGGTTGGGCTCTCCTTTTTAATCAATAGATATTTTGTTTTGCTTACAAAAACAATATTACAATCAATAGCAAGCTTAATATCTGAATTAATGATTTAGGAGGTTGTCTGCACTTAGAATAGTCTTTGGACGGCATTAAATCATTTTTGACTTCTTTTGCGTCCATCGTTTCAGATAAATAACAACCTAAATCGACGCCTTTTGGGCCGGATTTGTCATCTTCAGGCAAATGTTTCATGTCTGTCAGCAAATTACTTGATTTTATATATTTCTAAGGATATAGTTTTATACCACACAAAATAGATTCAGATTTAACACACTCTTTTTTTTTTTGCATTTCTGGTCTTTCCCACTTTCTATAACTCACAAAACATTAGTTAGTTGAAATCTTATGTATTCTGTTTCCGAAAGAACTCTCATTACTTGGAGCTTATATGTTTTGCTCCATATGGTTTACTGTTTTTGTATCATGTGTATCTGCTGGAATTGGGCCTTTCTTTTGTTTTGTGCTTCTCTGCTAACGTGGGTTTAGTGATTGATATCTTTGTGATGACAGCAATGCTGTAGAGGTTGGAAGTTTTCCAATCCCTTGTTTATTTACCTTCTTTTTGGTTATTAAGTTTCGTCTTGTTTAACGCAATTAAGTTGATTGAACCTTGTATGCAAGTAATATGTGGAGAGCTTGGTAATAAGCTATTTGTGACATGTCCAGTAACATGGAACCCTTTCTTCAAGTGTTGCTTATAATTTGTAATTTTTTTAATGGTGTTTTTTAACTGTACTTTAACTTACTTTGATTTTGTGCACATGTTCACGATTGCAAATAGCTGTTTTTGAGGTATTAGTAGTAACTTTATTTCATTTGGTAATTGTTCTTTCTCAGACCTCTAGCCACTGGTCAACGTGGAGAGATTTATGTGGTTGATGGGGAAAGAGCTGCAGTTATTTTGGACAGGGCGGAAGACAAGACGGATGATGTGAAAGACAATGAGAAAGTTGATGAATCTGCAAACCCATCAGTATACTGGATCTATGGTAAATCATGCACATTAAGGTTATTTTATGCTGTGGCAAATAAGGAGTTACATAACCAAGATTTTTGTAATGCTATTTTAAGCTTTGAATAAGAAGCATAAAATGTCTATTTTGTAATCCAAAACTCCAAGTCTTTACCTTATGATGATTGTGGGGCTGAGGGATTATTGTGGGTTTGCAGTTAAGGATATTGAACGCGATTTTGATACCGAAGCTGAAGACTGGTATATTGCAATGCAGGCATTATCTGAGGTTACATATGCAATTCTATAGTCTTTATAATGTTTTCAGTTTAAAAATCATAAGATGTAATATTTAAAACATTGATTACATTTTTCACTTCTTGCATTATGATTGTAGGTGTTGCGGTCTGAGCAACCTCTTATTGTATATTTCCCAGACTCATCTTTGTGGTTGTCACGGGCTGTTTCTAAGTCAAACCGCAAAGAATTTGTGAATAGGCTTCAGGAAATGTTTGATCAGATTTCAGGACCTGTTGTTTTGATATGTGGACAAAACAAAGTCGGTTCTGGATCAAAAGAAAAAGAGAAATTTGTAAGTTGAATTTCCCTTCATGCTTGCACGTAGAGGTGTAAATTTCAACTTATTTACATAACTGGCTGAATTGGGTTGTACTTTATCTGTAATGGGTAAACTTCAAGTCCCTGGCTAAAAAAGAAACCAAACAAATTGGTCGAAGTGCTTACGGTCTATTCCAATGTTTACAACTTCTGATATCATTTCATTTGAAAAAAAGTTATATACTTATCTTTTTGGTATAATGTGAAGTGTATATTTTGATTTAAAAAGGAGGGTAAGAAATTGTTGGTCAGTTAACCTGACCTGGTTGACTTGTTAACAAAAATACCCGCTTTGACCCGCTTGTTTAGCAACCTCTTGTGTGTTTACTTTTACTGCAGTCAGGGTTTCTATGTGATACACATTTCTTATTTATCTATTTATTTCTTACATTTTTGTTCGTGGTGTTTATGTTTTGTCTACAGACTATGATTCTTCCAAATCTCGGCCGCCTTGCTAAGTTGGTAACTCTCTGATTCTTTTTTTAGATATTTGTATCAGTTGTTTTTCTTGTTTGAGTTCATTAACTAATCAACACCTTATCTTTCTGAAGCCTCTCTCTTTGAAACGACTCACTGAGGGACTAAAGCCAACAAGAAGGTCAGAGGACGATGATATTTACAAGATATTCACCAATGTTATGCCTCTGCATCCTCCAAAGGTAATTATATATCTGAAAGGCCAACAAATGGGAAGCTTACTAGAAATCTAATTGTTAGATTCATCAATTGGTGTCAATGTGTGTAAGATGCGAAGTCAATATCTTTTTTCTGTTGTTTGCCTTCCAGGAGGAAGATCCCCTTAAAGTATTCAATAAACAAATTGATGAAGACAGACAGATTGTTATATCACGAAGTAATATAAATGAACTGCATAAGGTATATATAGTCTTTCATAGTGCCATAATTCCCCGAATGCAATAATTGTGTTTGTATGATGTTTTTGTCTATATGTACCTAATTTGCAAATTTGTTTCAGGTTCTTGAAGAAAACGAACTGTCTTGCGTGGACCTCTTGCATGTAAACACCGACGGGGTGATACTGACAACAAAGAGTAAGATCCTGTATTGTCATATTATGCCTTGTGTGTAAAGTTAGTGCATTATCATCTTAAGTGCCATTCCGTACTTTGATTATTATTGATTGTTCAAGTTCTAGAACTAGGAAATAATAAAATTGATTGTAAACGGGACAGGTCGTACATGGCTGATATTTGGATTTGCATTTTGAAACTGGGTTTAATTATCTGATTTTGTAGGGATCAGATGATCAGTTCTGGGTAACTGTTCAAAGCCAGAACTGATGATTAACGGGCTACACAAAAGGACCTAGTTACCCCTCCATTTAATCTTCAATAGAAGACTTGTATACCTATATCACATAGCATATTATCTTGTTTCACAAGTATTGTTGCTATTTACTCTTTGGTTTTTCAAGTAATCAGAATTTGCTACACTAAACATCATGATGCCAAGCACATGATCCTTTATTGATAATAAGAGTTGAATAACTATACAGAGTCACATGTATTGTGAGCTTTTTGAAAATCAAGGATTGCACTGACGATAAAATTGATGGATAAAACTTTGTATATGTCATAATGAAATGAAGATTTATGTTTCGAATAGTTTTAATGTTTTTTTCTTGGAATATCTTTTGAATATGCAGAAGCTGAGAATGTTGTTGGGTGGGCTAAAAATCATTACTTATCCATTTGCGATCTTCCTTCCGTGAAGTCAGATAGATTGAATTTGCCTCGTGAAAGGTATTGATTTTTTGACTAATGTATGGTTAGTTTGTTTTACCATTTTACTCTTGCAGTCTTGCTTTTGCTAGTCCCATTCCGATCATATAATCAAAGATGGAAAATGAAATTAAAGGGGCTAAAATGTTAAAACTTGCTTTTTTCTTGAATAATATCTAAGCTGACTAACATTTTCAACATGAAGCCTTGAAGTTGCAATTTTGAGGCTAAGGGAGCAGGAATCAATCTCTAAGAAGCCGGCACAAAATCTAAAGGTTCGTCTCTTTTTGTTCACTCAAGATGACAATGTCAACCCATTTAAATGTTTAATTATGAATGTGTTGAAAGTCGCCCTTAATATAGTTATGTAAGTTCACAAAACCTCCCAAGTCCTCTTTTTTTTTTTGAAAATTAGATCATTAAAGAACTCTAATATTACAATCATGTTTGATGCAATAAATAAATTAAAGAGTTTTGGCAAAATGGTGTTTTGGGCCCGACTGAATCTGACTTGACCTCTTTCGACCTGCACAACATGACCCGCTTTCGTCCCATCAATCTCCATGTACCTGTGTGCGTGCATGCCCTTAACGCAAATTTTCATTGTAATCATGTGCACAATGGATTACTTTCAGAATCTTGCCAAGGATGAGTACGAGAGCAACTTTATTTCATCGGTTGTTCCCCCCGGTGAAATTGGTATCAAATTTGATGACATTGGGGCTCTTGAGGATGTAAAGACAGCATTACATGAATTAGCTATTCTTCCAATGAAGAGACCCGAGCTTTTCTCTCGTGGAAATCTGTTGCGGGTACTTTGCCTTTTGCGGAGTGTGTTATATGATCATTTTATTTTCTACGTGTGTAACTAACAAAAGCTAACATATGTCAGCCTTGCAAAGGAATATTGCTTTTCGGGCCTCCTGGAACTGGGAAAACGCTTCTTGCAAAGGCCCTTGCAACTGAAGCAGGAGCCAACTTTATCAGCATAACAGGTTCCACACTTACATCTAAGGTACTTAACACATCAGGTGTTTGGATTTGTGTTTTTGTAACTACTTATCTGATTGTTGCGGGTTTGTGACTTCAATAATCTTTTTTTTCCTCCTAATAATCTGTTTTAAATATTCAGATTAGCAGCTTTTGCTTGTGGTTGTCTAAAATTATAGGGACATTAACAGTTAGATACTAGTTGCAATATTATATATCTTTGAGGATAATAAGTTGACCATCTCACCCCTTCGTTAGATTAATATGTGAGCTTTATACCCCCTTTTTGCAAGAGAGGTATTTTTAAGATTATTTTATTAATTAGTATAAAAAATACACTTAACATCCGATTGGCTGATTCTCATTATAATACTGTAATGATTATCATCCAAACCACCGTCTTCTACTGCCTGTTTTACCGCACCTGGTCTCATTCAGATTGTATAAATATTATCATGTAGAGTGTAGACACTCAAAACGCACATCCCAGCACATTCATATATACTGTTCCTACATCTAAGACATTTTTACCAAACACGTATTGTGATGGAACATTGCGAAACATGTATTAAATGATTACATGGAGTATAACATTGTGCTTGTTTCACGCATGTGATATCTTTCCTGTTCGTGCAAAATAATTCTTCTATGGATGACAGGTTTTGATTTTATTGTTTTTGTATGCAGTGGTTTGGTGATGCTGAAAAACTTACGAAGGCTCTCTTCTCATTTGCCAGCAAGTTGGCCCCTGTAATTGTTTTTGTTGATGAGGTGATCTACTTTCCATGTCGTAAACAGTTCACAATTATGAATTATGAATACCAGTTGTAAATGTATATGATCTTATGTTATTATCAATTTAGTTAGATATTTTTTGGTGTATGTGAAACAGGTTGATAGTTTACTTGGTGCCCGTGGAGGAGGCTTTGAGCATGAGGCCACTAGAAGAATGCGAAACGAGTTTATGGCAGCGTGGGATGGACTGAGATCCAAAGATAGTCAGCGGATTCTCATTCTTGGTGCCACAAATCGACCGTTTGATCTTGATGATGCCGTGATCCGTCGGTTACCACGAAGGTTAGTCGATATTAAAGGATGCGTGGTAGTTTCTAGGGGTAACAATTTTGGCTCATTTACTTGTGAGTGAACTGACCCGGGTTACATTTCTAACGGGTCAGTACATTTTAGAGCATAAAACTAGATCAATATATTAAAATGCTAGATAGCTGTTGAATTAATATATTTTTTGTAATCATATTTCAAATGCTAATTTATTTAAAATTTTGGAGTTAGACGAAAAGTGTTTTTGGTCAATCGACCCATTTTGTACCAGAGATTTGTTTTAAACCAAACTGCCAGTCCCCCATTTTGCTGTGTGTAGAAGTATTCTATGATCAATAAGAACAATCCACTCGACCAAATGTTTTAATATCTACCGGTACTGGTTTTTAGAATATATGTGGACTTGCCGGATGCTGACAATAGATTGAAGATACTGAAAATATTTCTTGCTCAAGAGAACATTGAACCTGATTTTGATGTACGAAGTCTTGCAAACGCAACAGAAGGATATTCTGGAAGTGATTTAAAGGTAATCTTCTTATTTGTGACTGATTTAAATTTATGCGCCTTGATCATGTTTATATCTTTTTTTCGTCTTTACAGAATCTTTGTATTGCTGCGGCGTATAGACCTGTTCAAGAACTCCTAGATCAAGAAAAGAAGGTATAAATGGGTACCAGTTCTCAATAGTTGCTTGTAGATCCTATTTTCACGTGTCTTTGACGCTTGGTTTGTACAATATAAATATGTGCACGCATCTATTCAGAAATTTGGGTAACACATGATATTTTTTATATTGGTACCATATTGTCATATAGATGAGCCTGTTTTTTTTGCAGGGAAATAAACATGATACGACTCCGGTACTAAGACCGCTTAATTTGGATGATTTTATTCAATCTAAAGCCAAGGTAGATTTTATAGATCTTTTATTTGTTCTGTTTGTTTGTTATTTGTACTATCTTCTAACATGAGATTCATAGGTGGGGCCATCGGTGGCTTATGATGCTGCAAGCATGAACGAACTTAGGAAATGGAACGAGCAATACGGAGAAGGTGGAAGCAGGAGAAAATCACCATTCGGCTTCTGATTTTACCAACAATCGCAGTTTTGTTTGTCATTGCTATAGATAGAAGATAATGTAGCTAGTAACTTTAGCAGCTGAAATCTTTGTACCTGTTATCAATGGGAGAGTTGCCCCTGGTCACAATGTAATGTATTTTAGACGTAATACCTGTACAAGATTATAGATAGTGGCCGATACAAGCGTTCCTAGATTTTTTGTCCCATTTATCTCATAAAAGTTTATCTTGACTAGACATGGGTATACAATTTAAGTAGCATTTTTTAGTACTGTAGTAGCATTTATTTATCTATCTATTTTTTGGTGATTTAGTAATAGTTGTCTGCTGAATAAAAGCGCTTTAAACTAGGCGATTATCAAAGTGACTAACAAACGGTTGCAGGTTCTAACAAGTTTTAAGAAATTCAACGAAAACACTATTTTAATAATACTATTTTAACAAACGGTTGCAGGTTCATCAAGTCATTGTATATGTAAAAGATATTGTTCCATCATGATATTTTACTATCACAAAGTCATTATATATGTAAAAAAAAATAACGTATCATCAAATTCATCATGTCACCATCCCACTTTTTCATTATTTTGCCAAACCATCTGCTTTTTAACTTTGACAAGTCATTGTGTATTACTGTAGTAGTAATTAAGAGGAACAAAAAGATTGAAGCTCAACTTATGTAAAGATTGATTAAAAACTGAGTGCATGATTACCTAGAAATATCATGTTATTTTGAACTAATGAGAATCAGATGCAGGCAGTATGTTGCTATGGCTAGCTATTGGTATAATATAGTTGCAGGCAATTTTAAGGCCTATCGAACGAGTCCCAGATTGAGGATTCCCCAAGAAGTCTGTGGCCATGATTTCTCCTTGGCTTTCATGATCAAGACTCTACACCATGCAATCCAGCTTTCCCATGACATTCTCTTATCCCAGGGACTTCCCCATTCCAACAGAAGCCTCAACCCTTCTGCACCCTCTTTTTCGGCCTCTTCAAACCTCCCTTGGCTCAAATAAATCTGACTCAAAACCACGTGTGGCTCGCCAACAAATGGGTTATTCTCCGTACTTATTTTCAGCAACTCTGCACACTTGTCTAATCCTATCTTGGATGCATCACAAACACCTTCCCAGTACAAATCCCTTGCTTCTATCTGATCCATGGCACTCAAGACTTTAGTGCAATTTCCAAAAATTGGTGGTGTTACAAGCTCGATTTGTTTATCTCGGTTGTTGATGTTAGCTAATTGTGGATGTTCAGTTGAGTATAAATATTCTTCTCGCACGATCAGTGTGTAAATGGCGGCCATTCTTGAAATAGAGTTCATCCATAGTCCTGGCTTACCGTCCCCTGGCCATAATCCAGTTGTACTATCATTTCGAGAAAACTTCATCATTCCATCTGAATTATCAAATAATACATCCTGAAAACCAAAAAACTGGTCGCTGAAATCAGCAATCGTCAAAAGCAAGAAACTGGCTACTACTCTCCTCGACAAACAAACATCTTCACCTGTTTTTATATGCTTCAGTACGATTCCATCAGCAGGCAAAACCGACCGGACTTTCTTTCTCCATTCTTCTTCATCTCCATCCTTCATAAATCCTTTCTTTGACTTCTTCAACGATGCTTCAGAATCATTTAGGTGTTGCACAAGCTCGGAGTCGTGGGGGTATTTGAACAACAAATCATCATGGATGAGCTGTTGACGAGGCACGATACAGAACAAATAGATCAGCCGCTCGGCCTCCTCACCAACATGTCCACAAACCGTGTCACGACTAGTTGAATGGTCAAAGATAGCAAGATTTACATAAGAATTAGAGTATGCAGAATGGAAGAGACCACAGAGGCAAACTGCATCTGGTGCACCCCATAACTTGAGTATGCGGTAAGTGTTGATGAGGTGGTCCAAGAAGCTGCCATGCTTGTGCCAACATTCACCAGCTCCAACGGATTTCAAGACTGCGATGAGAGAAGGTAGATTCGTGTCAATGTTCTCAAGCTGTCCACGAAGGAACGGACGGGCTGATTCCAACAGAGACTGCAAATGATTTGTTTCTGGCTCGGTGGTTGATGAAATGATTGATTGATTTGTTTGACAGCTTGAAGTTGAATAAGTATTCAGACTGTTCATCGAACTAGACAGTTGAGAGACGCAAATGGTGCGGGAGAGGGAGAGGGCAGGTATACGAGCAGGGCAGGAGAAACAGGACAGCTTTTGCTGCAGTTTCCACTTGCAGACATCAGTATAGGAAAGGCGAAAGGGCCTGTGAGGTCTTATTCCATAGGCTAACTGCATCATTTTCTTTGAGAGATATGAGAATGGCACAAGGGGAAGCTTGTGGAGTTGCGGTTTTTATAAGAACAACATAACCACCACTTTGACAAATACCAAAATTCTATCCACCATATAAAAGGTAAAAGCCAAAGGTAACAGGTGTCTAAATTTTCTAATCACAACACCTTTTTATATGTATAACAAAGACCATAACAACATGCTTTAAGATACAGCAAGTGCACAAAGTCAAGAACAGTTATCTATAATAGTGAACTACTGAATTAATTAACAATGAAAAGGAAGACTAAATAGAAATGGATTTTTATCACAGAATTATGCATATTCAATACTATGGACTAATAAAGCAGAACAAGATTGCTGATAAGTCATACAAATCATACAAATGCAAGCATTATTCTACTAAACATATTGCATTTCGTACAAATATATTTAGGTAAACAAACCTTCATACATTGCAAGAGCCTATCGAACGAGGCCCAAATTAAGGATCCCAAAACCATTATCCGGCCATGATTTCTCTTTGGCTTTCATAACCAAAACTCGACACCAAGATATCCATCCTTCCCATGACATCCTTTTATCCCATGGACTTCCCCATTCCAACAAAAGCCTCAGCCCTTGTTCCCCTTCTTTCTCCGCCTCTTCAAACCGCCCTTTACTCAAATAAATTTGCCCCAAAACAACATGCGGCTCCCCAACATATGGATTCTTGTCCACACTCTTTTTCAACACCTCCTCACATCCATCTAATCCTATCTTTGATACATTACAAACACCTTCCCAATACAAATCCCGTGCCTCAATCTGATCTTTCGCACTCACAATCTTTGTACAGTTGTCAAAAATCGGCGGTATCACTAGCTCGATAATTTCATCATTCCCATTAGCTAACTGACCCGATTGACGTCCTCTTTCAATACTACTCAATTCTTCTTCTCTCACAATTAAAGTATAAATGGCACCCATTCGAGATAACGAATTCATCCATAATCCTGGCTTTCCATCACCAGGCCACAAAGCATTTCCCACATCATTTCCTGAAAACTTCAACATCCCGTCTTTATTCTCAAACAAAACATCCTGAAAACCAAACAACTGATCACTAAAATCCGCAATTGTCATTAGCAAAAACGTCGCCACAATTCTCCTAGACAAAACCACATTTTCCCCTGTTTTTATATGTTTCATCACAATTCCGCTTTCGGGACAAACCAAACATAATTTCTCCCTCCATTCTTCTTTTCCAACATCCAACGACGTTGTCCTTTTATTAGTTCTCGCGTTTCTCAACGAAACTTCGGAATCTTGAACATGTTTCACAAGTTCATTTTCGTCAGCATACCGACCCAACAGCTCATTATAAATGAGCTGTTGGCGGTTGACGATACAGAACAAATGTATCAACTTTTCGGCCGCGACACCTACGTGGCCACGTACCGTGTCGCGGCCAGTTGAAGGGTCAAAAATAGCAAGGTTTACGTAAGAATTGGAGTAAGCGGAATGAAAGAGGCCGCATAGACATACAGCATCTGGAGCATGCCATAGTTTTAGTATGCGGTAAATGTCTATCAGGTGGTCTAGAAAACTCCCATGTTTGTGCCAGCATTCGCCAGCTCCGACGGATTTGAGGACGGCGATGAGGGAAGGGAGGTTGGTGTCGATGGTTTCGAACTCGCCGCGGAGGAAGGGACGGGCGGATTGTAAGAGTGTTTGGAGGTTAGGTTGTGGTGGATGATGATGGTCAGAGGTGGTGGTGGATGGTGGCATGGTTTGGTTTGTTGTGAATGATAGATCGATACGTGGTTCACTTGTGATCAGATCCATCCATATATATATATGTATATTTTTACGATATATATATATATATATATATAATAAATAGGATAAAAGTTGTAAGACGACTTTTATGGATTATGGCACATGCATCTGCATCTGCATCAGCATCACCAACCTCACTACTAATTACTCTTTTCTTTTAATTATATACTCAAAATATCTTGTTTTTATTTAGTTAAATAATTAATTAAATGATCGATCTGTTATGAAGGAAATGTGCATATTCAGACAGCTTGTAAGGAAGGTGAATAGGTAAATAGGTGAAAAGGCTGGGTAGAAAGATGTGATGACAAGGTAAACAGGTGAAAAGAGGGTGGGTGAAAGTGAAAAATGATATGTGACGATATGGTTAAGTATGTGAAAAAGACATTTTGTTTATTTTGTATTATTTGTTATGAGCATGGTACCCACGTAATACGGCGGCGGTAGTGGGGAAGACGATCTAGTGGTGTCGATGATGATATTATTGGTGGTGGTGCCGGTGGCGGTGTCAAGTGGTGTAGGTTGATGTAATTATGATACTGGAAATTTTTAGAAGATAAGGAGGTAAAGTGTTCAATATTACTGTAAAATAAAGATTTAGAGTGT
>JANDBE010000048.1:40515756-40529781 GCA_024320915.1 Erigeron philadelphicus
TTATATACACAATTATATGAAAACAAAAGGAAGAAAAAAAAACTTGAAAAATCGTCAAACCGAACCGACTTATATTGTTTGGGCTGGTTCGGTCAGACAATATACGTGGGTCAGTTTGGTTTGATATATGTTAAAACTGAAATTACCAGTTTGATTTAACATTTAGTCAAAACCGGATCAAACCGGTCCATGAACAATAAGAGGTCCAACCGGAATATATTAAATCTCTCACAATTCTAAGAAGGTGGGATAAACTATTATTTTACAGTAAGAATAAATTCATTCATCTTAAGTTAACTATAAAAAAAAGTAAATATCACTTATTATCAGTTTATCACAGCTAGAAAGTAATTAATTAACACGTACGGTTAATTAATTTTGGCGTTTATGCAAGTAAAACATCCGTTATTTAGAAAAGGATATAGAGACGAAGGGGCGCGTATGCCTTAATTCCTTGCCACGCAAGTAATCAACGTACAAAATTTTGTTTCCTTCTATCATCATAACCGACTTATAGTATACCCCCCTTGTATATATATATATAATTTCTACTATTTTCTTAATTACATTCACTTCGACTAAACACACACAAGCATTCACAGAGCAACTATATATATACACCCCACATATACATACACACACACAAGAAAAGATCGAAAACCCTAACTAGTTTTATATATCGATGACGATAGAAATCAAGAAACCCATTAAAAGACAAAGAAGCAGTGACGACGACGACGACAGTACTACTACTATGGCGATTATTAGCAGCAGCAGCAGCCATGATGATGATTATCAAGAAAAAGAAAATCTTGGAGGTTACGAATGCAAGACGTGCCGAAAAAGATTCAAAAGTTTTCAAGCACTTGGTGGGCATCAAGGAATTCACAAAAAGATTAAACCTTTAGATGATAAATTTGATGAATGTGAGTTACGCCTTGATATCGTTGATCCCAACAAGTCGTTTTTCGTGTTGCATCGATGTAAGCAGTGCGATAAAGAGTTTTATAGTGGGCAGGCTTTGGGTGGTCACATGAGACGACACAGGAGGAAATTAGAAGCAGAAAATAAGATTGTATCTGATGATGATGATGATCAACATGGAAAGAGTGATTTGACAGTAGTACAGGAAGCCGCGGAACAGGATCAGGATGACCGCGAAAAGCGGCGCAGGATAAGTGAGTTGATGCTGGCAGCCAAAGAATGGCGACTGAGTATTTGATGATTCTTGAATATATAGTTTCATTAGCTTAATTGAGTGCAGCAATAGAATGAAGTGAATGGCGACTAATTAGGAGTAATTGTTTCTTAATCTTGTTTTTTTAACTGCGGTAGAAAGTGTTTGATATATTGATTCATATGTAGATACTTTTTTGGGAGAAGTTAAAGATCTATATAGTTGATTGATCCAGAATTAGTTTGTAATTTTGGATTTGGGATTATCATATGGTACGAGTATATAAGTACTATCGTTCAGTTTACCCTAGCTTCATCCTACCTTGTTATGATTTCTTGTTAATGGTTTGATATAGTGTTTTTATTATCCTCATTATTCTTCTTCTTGTTATGAATTCTTGTTATGATTATATATTTTTTAACAATAGTTATGGGTTTGTACGTATTCTCGAAAATCCAGTTGGTTTTGTTGGAACTTGGAAGGATTAGACCTAAGTTAAGTTTTTAATTATATCATATTCAACTGTGGGTGGTGGAAAAAAACCGGGTTTGACCTAACCCGATTTGAATCTGGTTTTGAGTCATACATTGACCAGATTTTTAAGCCGATTTCAACCCGATCCAAAAACCCCAAAACCCAAATCGGTTACAGCCCACGGATTGGGTCAAATGGCTTATATATTTTTTATTAATTAATATGTTATCAAGTTTAGGTGATTGTAAATCTTTAGATTTTTTTTGTTTGTTTCAGTAACCACACATGTATGCATATCAATAAGTTGGTGCAAATATAAATATAAACATATTGTATTTCAAAAAAAAATAATAATAAATAAAAAATATATAGATTAATATGTTTAAAACCAAAGACCAGAAGAAACAGGAGCACATATGAAGAAGATTGCTCATAAAAACAAGTAGAGGCACAACTTAATCATGTTCTTTAGCACTCGGGTCAACTCATAATAATTAATCTATACACTTTGTTACACAGATGGTGGTTGGTGATTTCAATGGAACACAAAAAAGCCATAACCGAAACAAAACAAACTCAGGCAATAATGTGATTTCATACAATGAATGGCAAAATAATTACATCACACACCAAAAATTATATTTACATGTGCAATGGAAGAAAAAGGATGAACGACCAACTGCATCATAATACGGTGTTGATATGAAGTGCTTTAAGCAACGACGTTGCCATCTGCTTCACCAGAACTTGACCGCCAGAGCTCTGACCGTCTCTGCGCTCTTCAATTAAATTTTGAAGTTTTTGAGGCAAGTCATTCTCCACAATTAGTTGTTTCGGACGGGGGTGATGCTCGTATACAGCCTGTCACAAGTTAACCAGAATTAACACAGTTTTCAAACTTTTAAGGAGTTTAGTTCAATATGATGATCAAAACTCATGTTATAACTATATAATAATTTAACTATTGAAAGACACTTTAGGTGGACTTTTCAACCCATTTGACAAATTCACAAGCTGATGGGCCAAATTTCCACCACTTGTGTATAACATACAAGTAACATGTTTCCAACCTTTATAAGTTTGAGCAGGTTGAGACGAGCTATAGCATCCTGGTGATCAAGCCTTGATATGAGCAATGGTGTCAACCCATTAACAGCCAATGTAGTATTAATTCGAGATGATTTCCTGCAACAAATCATGGCTCCATAAGCTACATATATAAAGATGAAAGAAAAGTCTACAAATAAGGTTCTGCAAATCTCCACGTACAACACAAGCAATTAACAAAAAGGTAAGGAAAACATACGTTATAATCTTCAAGAAAGGCTCTAATATATGCAGGAAAAACTGTTCAGGACAGCACTGAAAGAATTTGACCAACTTCTGAACTGCGTCCTTTTTTAGCAATGCTTGCTCCACTTTTTTGTTATCGTTGTCATGTGCCAAGCAAACAGCAATCGAATCTAATGCCGTTACTGACCAAAGTTGGTCTTCAAGTAGACTCAGGTACACGTCCATTCCACCATGTGCTCTTAATTGCTCCCTTGAATTACGTGACGCATGTGCCATATCGCATAACAAAGGCAATGCATATTGTCGTAGTGGAGAATCTGACATGATAAATCGCATCAAGTGTGGAATAATTCCATTTTCCGCTGCTTGTTCTTGTCTCCTCTTATTTATCTTGCATAGGTTGAATAGTGCATTGAGGACCTTCAATGGGTAAAATATTATTAACATATTATTCAAAGCATTTCAAAAATTATAAATAACACTACCCTATGCAATATGTTTATTAAAGAAGAGCCTTAGATATCTTCATAAATATTCATCATACATAGAAGAAAAGCTCAGCTTGATATATTGTTCCATTTCAAGGGTAGTGTTGGATTGATTATCTAGTTATTACATCTTAACCAGACAAAATATTAATGATAAGAAAGTCAGCTTTTAAATGTCTCAAACTGATTATGCTTCTAAATAATCATTTTATCAATATCAGGATTTCTAAAACACTCAAACATCTGAATCCCAGATTATTACAACTTAAATGACAGAAGCAATCCAAACACCATACCCTGCAACCTATTTAACTACAGCCGATTACTGATTCTAACTATTGTATACCGCATAATCACTTTCAAAACATACATCAAAACACTCCCTTATCGCATGTGCATGGTTTACGTAAAACAATATATGTTAAGTTTGGGCCTCCGGGATAAGCCAAATACTCTAATACCCATTTAATTGTTTTACTCACCTCATGATGAATTTGAGACACAAGCGGACCATCTTTGAGGTCAAGGTTGGGGATAAGATGCTTGATGGCATCAGCTCTTTGTAGATGCTCTAGACAGTGTGGATCGGTAGACAAATGATTGATGCATTTTAACAGCTGCAATCGAAGGCACGAGTAAGAAAATAAGAACCAATATTCACAAATGGAAGTCAAAGCAAACTTGACTATTAAAGAAATAAAAAAAAATGTACCTTCAACAAGATAGGAGGTTCTATTTTATTGAACATCTGAAAGAGACGGCTAAACAAACTTTGGCTACACATGTAGGACTTCACTGTAGAGTCTGCACCTGCAAACTCAAGTAGAAGATCTGCCACTTTTTCCAGATATTCCCGGGCTATATCAGCATTCCAAGGCGATACCATGTGGGACAGGAGTCCTGATGATGTTGCACTCCCCGGTCTAGCATTAAGAACTCCAGAACCCGAGAGTACACCTGATGCTGTCTGGGATGCAAGTCCTGACGTAGAAGCCCCTCCCTCATTGGATCCCACCACCCCAGTTTTTTTAGTAGGTACTTTATGTGAAGTCCTTGGCAATGCCTCAGTGTTAGCATTTTCTCTTCCACGACTAGAAGCCTCTGTACAGCCATAGAATGAACTATAAAATAAGAATCATAACAAAAATGATATACAGTGGTGAATTGAGGTGATATGTGCTATTACACGGAAAAACAGAGCTGGCAATTTTGACCCACTTATAGGTACAGAGGTCAACTTGGGCTATACACTTGCATTTAAAGTATGAAATAGGACACCAGGTCAAGCTTGTCGGAGGGGTAGAAAGCCAAAATGTATTTATAGTGCATAAAATCTCCAAAATCATTTATTGTAAATTCATAATATCATCGTAATTATATAGTTTTTGTAATCATAATATGTGTAAAGTTCATAATATAGAAAAAAGAATAATAAATTACTCCTTTTGTCACATTCCAAAAAGCTAATCATTATGACCCAACCCCGTTAACCAACTCATCCAATTTGCTATAGAAACATAATCATAAACAGCAGAACACAGAATATTTCTGGAAAAAGAATTTACTGTTTACCAGCAAATTCAGCCATCAAGAAATCGAGGCCATTGGTCTTTTTCTCATTCGATGAATGCAGAAGAGGCAGTATACTTTCATGTTTCTCCAACCCTGTAAGATGACGTACATACTCGAGCTGTCCTGAAAAATGTCGTGAAGGCGGTTCTTTATCCAACAAACTTAACAGAGGCCGAACATTTTCTTGCTGAACTGCTGCATGATACCCATTTGATGCTGCATCCATAGATTTTCTGGGCTTATCAGTAGACAGCCTTCCAAAATTAGAAAGTCGTTGTCTAGGTTCTGCTTCTTGTGAAGCATCAGTTTTATCTCTCTCTGAAGAATTATCCTTGACTCTATCCATTGATGTTGAATCTGGTGATCTTGTAGTAACTGGAGCTTCAGCACTAGGGTTACTCAAGTGATGTTTATCCGATTCTAATGTAAATAATCTTGAATCGGGTGACTGAGAAGTTGAAATTCTAGACGATTCTTGGGGTCCAGGTGTAAAAGTATGATCTGTTGCAGCATGTTTGACTTTAAGGTGGTCAGGATAATCCAAACCGTTACTTGAATTCTCACTCTGAATGAAGGCATTGCTACTTGGATCCAGTGGGCCAGAACGAGAACGCATGGCTAAACCATCCATTGAAAAACCACCTCCGCCAGATATGGAAGCTAGTCTTGTTGCCTCATTTAAGCTATAAAGAGTATTGATGAGCCTGAGTAATATTCCGTTTTTTGCCGCTATTCGACAAAAATCATTCCTAAGAGTTGATCTCTGAAGCTTGAATACCTGCCACATGCCATCAATAGCTAGATGGACCATTTCCCTGGTATTCAAGAAACATCATTAATATATTTGGCATAAAGTTACGACAGCTTTCCTATAAGTAGCCATTGAAAAATACCAATATGCTTATGTGCTTGTATACAAATTGTAAGAAGACATCAAACATATAATAACCATAAGAGATGGTAATTTGATGCATAAACCTCTTGTAGGATTTTATTCATTTATAACTTGATTATCACTGAAATAAATAGTTTTTAAATCATAATCAACATACTCTATTTATTTAATTTTTAGAAACCCAAAGAACCACCCGTTTTGAACTGTCACTCAGCCCGCTAATTTGCCACCTCTACTCAATATACACTCAACCAACAACCACATACACATGCAAGTTCTCCTCAAATTAAAGAAGATACATCACAGTTAAACTATGATAACAATTGCTAAGGTATGAAACTTATTGTGTATAACTGTATCAGGTAAAAACCTGTATTTTGCATAATCGGCCTCAAGAAATCCCACGAGAACAGGAATCCCGCGGCAAGCTATAAACATTTGCAGCGTCAGTGAGCTGTAACAAAAAACCTCCACCTCAATCCATAATCTTTGCATAGTTAAGCACAACAATTGATGTAAGCTTATTGAATAATTGGATACCTTGACTGGCAAAGTTGCTGCAAAAAGTAGGCTGCTTCCATACGTACCTCTCTTGTTCTATCAGGCACTGCAAATCCCATAACAACAGGAACCTGGGAAGTTTCTTGATAATCAGAACAGTTAAAAACTGAATTTGAGAAAAACCACACACATACATAATGTATATCAGAAACTGTTAGGTTGGCCAACAGGTCAAAAATGTTTATAGACCAGAACAGGTGATTCTTAAGCATGTTTGGTTTACCCAAACACTAATTGTCCAAAAAAAGTGAAGCCTTTATAAACAAAATATATTAGTTCAAAAATCAGCGTCTTTTTAACTGAATTGATTTAGAAGATTTTATGTGTTCAAGTATAAACTTTCAGGAAATTTCAACCTTGGCCTACTTCCTATTACACCAACTTTAGATACAAACATAGCCCGTCTCAACCCAGTAAAAGCACATTAGTCAAACTAAGCACCTCTGAGTCTATTATTACATTACACATATAATAACGAACTTGTAACCTACAACCGTAAAAGGGTACAAGATACTTACAAGGCCAACAAGACAAGCATTTTCCTGAAAGTCAGTGTTATCCTTGATAATTTGATTTAAAACCTGGAGAACAGAGCAAATAACCTGCACCTAATACATAGTAGTAATTTATTACATCAATTAACATCTCATATAATAGTTGAAGTGGAAAAATATATAGCAAACCACTTTGAATAGCCATACCCGTGTCCTAGGAATCTCGAGCAGTTCCAGAAGAGGAAGCAAACCATGTTGGGTCATAAATACAAGCTTCTGCTCAGGGCGGTGTTGAAAGAAAACCGTTAACTTGTGGCAGGAGGACACTATCACATCTTCTGATTCATCTGGTCTCAGTTGTGACACTAGTTTGCCAAATTCTACAGCCTACATATTGATCTTTAAGTTAAATATAATTTCACGATATAGCCATTAGCTTACGAGATGATAAGAAACAATACGTTAATTTGTAGCAAATATTTTCGACATGGAAAACAAAACGAATAAAATATATGTAAACAATATACCTATTATCTTATGGGATAATAAGAAACAATAACTTAATTAGTAGCAAATACATAGAAGATAAGACCAATAAAAACAATAATTTCTCAATACCCACATAAAATATCCTGATGAAAGCAGAGATTGTAACATTTGTATTATTGACATTCTTATTAACCTAATTCAACATATAAACAAATGAATACCTGAAGGTGGAAGAGATTGTCTGCGGGTAGCTTATCATCAAAGCCCTGATAAATAAAAGAAATTGAAGAACTCAAGACCTATTTGTAAACATTATAGGTGGCAAGATGGCAGGCAAGGCAAGTTGGGTAACAAGTAAAAGCACGGTGGGGATCAAAATGGGTGTTTCTACAGTTCTGGCCAGGATCCATCGACCTGGAACACTTTCTGTCCAGTCATTTGAAATATGGTTGGTGTGTCGAATATTATATAAAATATATAATATTTCCATAAAAGTTTCTTTTCAGAGCAACATTATAAGAATTTACATGTTAGATATACTTGGGAAACTTTTAAACAATTTTTATATGATCTAATTATTTATTTTATCCGTTTGACCCATCAAAGATGACAAATAACCGAATAAATTCATAAGTATATGGTTCCAATGTGCAGTCACTAGCAAAAAAAAAATAAAGATTATTCATGACGCATACCAGACCGTCAATACCAATCACATCCTCCTTTAAGACGCCCATCATTAGATGAAGTATATCTCCACCATTAGACTGGCCTGGTTCATTCTCCATTTGTTTTTGAGCAATTGTAGCTCTTAAATGGGTTGCCAGGTCAGTCTTCCCGCTATCGGTAGTAAATGTGTTGCCTTGATTTAAATGTAACGAGGAAGCAGATGTAGAAGCTTCAGCTGACCGATCATCACTTTTATCAATTGGCTGAAATAGATCCTCCAACGAAGCATCGCCAGGTGTATCACTAAACTTACTTAGCTCATTCCCTCCGATTGTTCTCGATGCCTTCACACCCTTTAGAGAACTATGATCATTGCCTTTGCGCCCAGAACTACGTGGGCTGCCATCAGTAGTTCCAGAACTTCCATTTTCTTTTAACTTTCTATCAGCTGTGGTTTTTGACTTTGACTCTGAAGATCCAGATTCTGCATTTGCTATAAATACCTCAGTAGCATCCAATTCTACTGGCACATAGACCTCTGCTGGATTAGCTGCTTCTTTGTTAGCAGATGAGGATTCTACTGGTGATATTTCGTGAATAGCTAACGTGGCAACTTGATCTGCAGACACGTCATCTTCAGATACGTCTACTATTTCCTCAACAGTTGAATCATTTTCCTCATACGACTTGCCAGCAAGAGTAGCCTCAGCTAATAGCAATTCTGTTTTGTTTTCCTGAACAAGAAAAATTCAGTTAGTTAAAGAATACGGAATTATTAGATAGCCAGCAATACCAGCCTCTAGGAATGCTCTACTTATCAGTTCCAATTACAAGAAAATACTTTGACTTTCTCTGCAGAGAGGTTCTCAACATTGTTTAGTTCATCCGCATTTGAACTTTTCACACTCATTGAACCATCATCTTCTATATTTCTGCAAAAGAGATGCTCTTCAGATAATAAGCATACTATTGGATATAATAGTTAGTAAACCGACTAACGGGGATACCTCAGTGTACCACTATGCCGGAGTGAAGACTGCAATACCACACGCCTTGAATTTTGTATCCAAGGATGAGAAAGCAGTGTCTTTGCATCAGGTCTCAACCTAGCATCCTGAATATAAAGTTGTATGTCATAGGAAGAAAACATAACTACTTGGGATACAACTGAGTATGCAAACAGCCACATTCTCTCGAAACTTTATAGGACTACAAGTACAAATCAGATGCAAACTTGATAGTTGCGAATTTGGCCCAAGTGGACATGTCTGGTTCAACTTGCCCCATCTTTGGTCAGTCATTGAGGTTTGTTTAGACATATTCATATATCCAAAAGGGTACAAATGGGCTAAGATTAAAAGACACGTAAGAACAAGCTTACAGGTGGGATCAGGTTGTGTAGACCCACTCACTTTTTCGTCCACAATTAATGTTTAAAAAATAATTATGGGCATTCACTTCCTACTACAAGCAACAGGGATTTTATCTCCTATATGCCTCCAGTTTTTTTGCAAAAAGAAAAATATAGAAGCAATTAATTATGGCCTTAACTATCATTTTTTTAATAAGAAAAGTGAAACAATAACATTGTGCTATGGGCTATGGCCTAAAGTGAGATGGACACTACAGCATGGACCATATTCCCAATATATTAGTATTAAATATGATTAAAAAAAACTAAAATAAGTAACAAACTAACTACTATGGAATAACACAATTTATGAAAGACCAAAACTTTTCATAGCCATAACAATAATAAATTTCATACATATGATACTATACTCAACCACTTAATAAACAAATATTTGCTTTAGTATAATACTATAATGTTTACTAGGAAGTTTGATTGGAGATAAAGACAAGTGAACAGTCTATATTACACCTTACTTTTTTAAAGCACTGCCGTAGAAAATCTGTGATGCCAGGTGACAAGCTATCTGGTATTGGAGGATTCTCATCCTGAAGAACAAGTTGAAGAAATTCAGTAACAAGTGCAGTGAAAGGTAAAGCAGCAATCTTAGAACCTAACATATAAATCATAAGCCCACAACGAACAAATCATAAAGAAATGAACACCTGAACAATCCTAAAGAGAGCCGGCATGGGTTGAAGATCATAGTAAGGAGGTACACATGTAAGTAGCTCGATCACAGTACAACCGACACTCCATATATCAGATGCAGCACAAACTCCTGACATTTCAATTACCTGAGAAGATGATAGCAGAGACGTGAATATAAACACCAGGAATGATATATGAAGTTCTTATCAAGATAAAATTAAAAAGAAAGTATTACCTCAGGAGCCATCCAGTAAGGCGTGCCAACAACTGAATGTGTGTTAACATCAGCTTCTGTCAGCTTCGTGGCAACTCCAAAATCTGCTAATTTTACTAAACCCTGGAAACAAGAGTTGACATAAGTAACAATTTAAGATCAACTTTGGATCAATGATAACCAAAAAAGATAAGTAATTTAACTGGCAATATACTTGCCTCTTTAGTGGTCAAGATATTTGCACCCTTAATATCGCGATGAATAACCCCTTGTTCATGTAAATACACCAAGCCTTCCAAAACCTATCAGAATTAAGTCAGACATACTAGATTTGAACCAGGTAAAGAAAGTGACTAGTGAAGGACAATAACAAACCTGAGCTATATATACAGCTACCAATGATTCAGGAAATGGCCCAAATTTGTTTGGCTTGATAATGTTTGCAAGTGAGCCATTCTCCACATACCTGAGGTTACAAAGAGCAAAACCAATCAAATTTTCTTTCAAAACTGGTACCGATGATGAGCACAGTAAGCACGAAAGAGAGACGACACTTACTCAAGAATTATATGAAGATGGGTCTTTGTCTTTAAGGATCCAAGATATTTAACTATATTTTTGTGGTTCAGATTCTGCATAAATAACCAATGAGTCATACATTGTGAATATCCAGAAGCATTATTATACAAGGAGATATAAATGACCATGAATTATTGCGAATAGGAGACATTACTCAAGTGATTTAAATTCTCAGCTATTAAATACAAAATAAACAGAAAGAAGCCAGAACAAGAATATTACCTTAAGCAAGTCAATCTCTTGCTGAAAAGTTACCGCGTTGAGTCAGTTCAGAATTTGTCCATATATAAAGCAACAAAGGTATTAATACAAAATAGAAGAATTTGTGTATCAACATGCTAATAAAGTAAAAAGGGCAACCTTATAATCTACCAGTACCAATACGGTAGGAATGATATCAAGTATCACATCAAAGAATGTGTGAAGCAATTAGAAGTCCTAGATATAATAAGAGAGTAACAGACTAAATAATTAAATAAATAAAAACAGTAGCTTTATGTTGCTCTGTTTTCGATCATTCTATAAAAAGAGTACTGAAATATTTACAGTGTAACTAGTGGCACTATGCTTGGCCATTAGTGCAATTAATTACAAGAGTCTTGCTATGTTTGCGGTATGTAATGCAATTAATTACAAGCATAACTAATGCTTCTGTGCTTAGCAACTACCTAAAAATCTACAAAGGCATAATTCAAACCATCATCCATCCTGATTATAAGATTCTACGAAAGCTTTTAATGAGAGGGAAAACATAACAAAAAATAAATATATAGGCCTAAGAAAACAATGAAACGTGGAGATACAATGAACAAAACTTCAAGACTGTTCATTTATTTTACTAAATATTACCCTGATAGCAAACATTGGAAATTATGAAATAGAATGAAAAAGGTAAATTTTGAGTATTTTCCGCCTAAAAGTTAACAAAATGCAGCGAGGAAAGGGGGGCATTAACTTCCTTAAGATAGAAACGATTAAATTATACCATGATGATGTTAAGATCCTCCTGTGCTATATTCTCCAAAGAAACTTGTTTAATTGCAACAAAATCTCCATTCTCCAAGTCCAAACCCTTGTAAACTCTGCCATATGCTCCTTTCCCTATCTCATCTCCAAGCATCTTCAATTGCAGGAAAAAATAGAAAAGAAAAGCACACAAGAGTTCAATATGCAGATATCCAATGCCAGAAAAGTAAACCATTAATATAAATATCACGCTGAGGGGAAATATAGAAAGAAAACACCACATAGCACCAAGACTGAACTCCTCTCAATACATAACATTTCTACTGCATAATGCAAACTGTAAAGATATTGTTGTAACTCAAAATACATAAGCATATCATTATACTTGTAGTCTCAAGCCTACTACTTTAAAGGAAGGTCATTTTATGGAAATTACGTTAACAGATGGTGGTTCTAGTAAAAAAGGGAATATTGTAATTACAAGAAATCACTCACTCGTTGTCACATTGTGTCATTTTTTTTTATATAATGACAAACAACTTCATACGTGACACACCCATGTTCCTGAAAAGATTCAAACTTACAGACCATGGGTTGTAGAGATTCCATTGTTGTCCCATTGGTGTCCCATTTTACCTTGAAAAAGACAAACCAAATCACCTAATTTGGGATGTTATTTCTGTACACTAATTCCAACAAAAAGGACACACCTTGACTTTCAATATCAAATATATTTATAAATTACTTCCCATAACTTAATTACCAATTAAACATTGTGGCATCACTTTTCTCATACAGTCAATTCACCCATCAAATTCTTCTCATTATCTTCCAAAAGTTCTTTGAGTCAAAAAATCTTCGGCATATAACCCTACTAAATGAGGACATAAAATGAGTGTTCTATTAAAGCCTTATAATCTTCTTTTTCATAATTGTGTTCTCCGACCATCACACAAACTCAAACCGGTTAAATTTCTATTAAACCACAATGCTGCATAATTATACCATCCTCCTAAATATAGATCATCATGTTACCATAAATCTAAGTTAAAACTTCTGACCATTAAAGCTATTTCTCCAAACTACATTACTTAGCTCATGAACCAACTCTACATATTCGCCTCGACCCAAATTCGATCATTACTCTAAAATTAATAACTTTTTTTCAACTATCCCAAAAATTATTCAACCTCAATACCAACATTATTCCAATTAACTACTTTTCAAAAGTCAAACTTAAGTTGACCAAAAATTTTTCATCCAAATTCAAAATTAAGCCACCAATTTCACATCAAAATAAATACAAAAACAGAAATACAATGTGTAAAGATACAAACTTTAACATAATTTACTTACATATTTATTGTCTAGGGTTTTGGATTTATGAAACGCCGTCGTTGTAGCTTGCCGAGACATCTTTATATATTTCTATATCTATATCTATATCTATATCTCTCCCCTTCTGTATCTAGCTCAAAATTCAGAAAAGGAAGAGGGTTTTCAGAAACCCTAGAATAAGAATTCCGTCATTCAGATGCTTAATTGAAGTGGAATTGAGACGTGAAATGTTGGAAATTGGGAGAATTGGAGGTGGCGGATGACGGAATGGGGCGGCGGAAAGTGATCGGCGGTGGAAATTCAAGTGGAAAAATTGGAAGAAATAGTATGTGTGTTTTTGATGTTGGTTGGTTCTCGCCTTTCTGTCAAAGATGTCTGTCTGATTGCGAGAGCCTCGTATTCCACTTTTTTATACATACAGAGTATATATATGTATATATATTTTTTAATTTTTTATTTGGTTAAAGAAAAAATCTCAACAAGTGAATTATGCGTTGAAAATTACAGCTGTAATAGAGTTCGTAACTTATATTGGCTTTCAGAAAAAACAGAACTTGTGGATTATTTTTATTTTCCTTAACGAAGCTATTGAACAGATCTAAAGGGTTGGCGACGGATGGAATATGAGTGCGTGGTGGATGCGGCACCATGTTGGAGTGTGATCATTTTATTATAAATCGCATGTCCGGAAATAGTTTAAGCCTACGGGGTTACACGAAATGACACGGTAACTCTATATTACTAAATGATATAT
>JANDBE010000048.1:40649068-40659136 GCA_024320915.1 Erigeron philadelphicus
TAAAACCTTAAAAATAACGTGTTAGTATGGGAATTGAAATGTACTTCCTAGTTAGCTCAAGTGGTTAAGCACCTGCCTTACAAGCAGGAGGTCTTGGATTCAAGACTTGGGAAGTGCATAGGCAAAAGTCCTTCTATGAAGGCTTGACTTGGGTATACTCAGGTTCAAGTCTGAGGGGCAGGGTTTACCCCTATTGATCGTCGTGCTTTCGGGCGGATTAGTAGGGGGTTTTCCCCCATCGGGTATTTGAAATAGGGACTTTTTACTTCGAAAAAGCTCTTTAGCGTGGACCTGATTAAGACAACGTATGCTAGACCTCTCGCTGTCGAACCACGACACGGAATTTTCCAACGAAATTTACCTTTAAAAAAAAAAAAAAAGGGAATTGAAGTAGTTTTGAATATCTTGCCTTAATTATCATCAAAAATAAACATAGGGCTGGCCGGACTAGAGTGTAGGTACTCACTACCAAAAAAACTTAGGGCCGAACTCTTATTAACATAGTGGCTCTATGATATATTTGATTAAATAAAAAAAAAAAAGATTTGGATGGGGCCACGGCGGCTTTAAAAGTTTAATTACGTAGGAAAGCTTCCGTGTAGCTTACCGCTTGTTGCTTCTGATCTTCATGCATGCAATTAACTAGTTTGAGACTCTTATAAATATAACCGCAAGTACTTGATACTTTTGCACACAAATCAATAGCACCAATTTACACATTACTAGAACCTATTTATAACATATATATATATATATATGGCCATGGAAAATTCAATAGATAATATATCACCTGAAGTTTGTAACAGTACTGTGACTAATTTGTTCAATATTTCATCAACAACTGGTCTATACAACGTTACTAGAGATAACTTATTTAATTTGTGGTATTTCTGTGCCAAGGTGAATGAAACAAATGAAGAAGAACAATTTAGCGAACCGGTGGTGGGGATTGGGGTCTACGTGGCAGTAGCATCGTTGGTTTGCCTAGTTTTCATGGGGGCCGATCTGCTACTTGCTGGTTTGTGGAATAAGCGATATCAAATTACAAGTAAGTGGACTTCTCTTAATGCTGCATCTATGCTGGTGTTAACCATCATGATGAAGTTGACGGTAGATATGACTGGTTCGATGCCAAGCAACCTAGATCAAATGGCCAAGATAGGAAGCATTGCTTTCATGTGCACCATAATGGCTGTTTTAAATCCTTCTTTGGCCTCTTTGGACAACAAGACGTTGGTTGCAAATATGGCAGGTTTGGTCATTTTCATTGTCACCATGGTAGTGAACCTCATTATCGAGATTGGTACTGGTGTGATCAGAAATAACGATGAAGTCCCCATAGCTCATATTTCAACCGAAAATGGGAAATGGGAAGTAGTTAAACCTAAATACAGTTCTGATTTTGCAAACGCAGCTATTCTTTATATATGCATCCTGTCCGTGTTGCTAGTAATATCATTTTGTACCGCTATAAACATCAGAGCGTTTAAGAAGGTTCTAGAGTTCAAGTACCAAGTAAGAAGACAAGCCTTATTATCATTGGAGGAAGATGAAAAGAAGCAGAAACGGTCAGTTAAGGCAGTAACACGACATGTGACCAAGTATTGGATCATGGCAAAAACCGGCAGCCCTCAGTTTGTTGTGGCCTCTAATTTATTGTCCTATACTTCTCTTCTGCTTTGTGTAGTTGGTTTGTTTGTATACATAGATATGCTCATCTCGTTACGTCAAAAGAACGCGTATGATAAAAAATTGGAATCTGATTATAAGTGGTCGATTTCTCTCATTCTTTGGACACAAGTCGTTGGTAACATAATCGGTATCACGCTTGTTGCCTTCAGATGTATAAGGAGCTTGAGATTGACAGAAGGTAAGAATAGTGAGTTTGACGATTTGTTTAACCTTAAACACTTCAAGAATTTGACTCAATTGGTGTCTAAATGGAAATTAGGAACTTATATAGGCATGTTCCAATCCGTAAGTATCGCCCATGCTATGAAAAACTTTGGGTTCAACCTTCAGAAAATACTTGTTTTATTAAACAGGTGCCTGGGGTTACTTTGCATATGCTTCCTAAACCTGATCATAAAAGTTTATGATGTACTCTTACGGCCGCCGGTAGTTTCAGCAGCAAGAAGTAATGTTGTTGATGATGATAATGATCTCACAAAGTATGTTTTGCAACTTGATGACAAAGCACGACCTTCTCAACAAGTCTTGGAAAAAATTTCCAGGTCTATGAGGTACTCGATTGAGCAGGCCAAGAAGAAACAAAACCGCCATCTCTTAGAGCTTCTTGACAGAAGGTCTAAGGACGGATTCAAAGGAGTTGAAAGCTTTGACAACATCGATCCTCTTCCGCTTTCTGTGAAGCTTAATAGCTGGGGTGTACCAGTAATAATCTTGACATGCATTGCAATCGCCGTCCCGGATATTGAAAAGGACCTAGTTACAAGGTTGCTTGAAAGTATCAATGACGCTCTTTCTTACACTCGTGATGTAGAGAAAAGCTTCAACGGTGCACGCGAATATGCAAATATCCATACGACAGCTATGACACTGTGGGATGAGGTTAAAAGCAGCCGGTGGTTGGGAGAACCAATTAAAAGAAGCAAGTGTGGGAATTCACCCGAGGAAATTCTTACTTGCTTTGCAGATCAAGCGGAAGACGTTTTGACCAGTAAAGCAGTAGAACCACCACCCAGTAATTTGAAGGAAACTACTACTACTACTGCCGTGGTACATTATATGGTCGACTTTCCTGATAAGTCGATTGCTGCTCACATGATGCATTGTATTACACTCTCAATCGCGGCTAGATACCCAGATAAGATAAAGAGCAACAAGTGTTTCTTTGACCTTTTGTGTAGCATGATTGCAGACATACTGGTTGCCTGCTTCTCCAACCTACCGCAAGTCATTAAGATGAAATGTCATGCAGATGAGATAGAGAAACGGGAGGCAAGCGTTGAGGCTGCAGTCGAACTTCTTGGCAGGAGTGCAAAGATAATTGAAACAATTCAGAAATGCCAACTACCAAACATGGATCCAAAAAAAATGGGATCTTTTGACGAGTGGCGTCTTCACTTGATCAATCATGTTTAGTTAATTGTTTTTATAATATCTAATAAGTTAATTTGTTTTGTTTTGCAATACTGTGTCATATACAGTATGTAGGTGATGTATATCCAAGGATTCAGCTGCTCAACGTGGAAGATCTATTATAAGACGTTTGTTCTGTAACATATTTCATGTAGGATTTAATTAATTGCATGCCTTCGTATTTCTGTTAAACAGATTTGCAAGTCATGTGTGCTATTATCCTTCCAATGTATTCATGTAACATATATAGTGTGTTTAATTAAGTTGTTTGCTTAATTAATTATATATTGGCCGGTTTGATGCAATATATATAATAATGTTTCTGTTGGTTAACTATACTTGTATTGTATGTATTAAAGTTGATGCTAATAATCTTTTTCGGTTAATTTAGATAGTCGTTAATGGAAGAAAAAAAGTGATACATAGTTTCCATTAGCCGTGCCGACCCGACTCAGCTTGAATCGGGTTTGGTCAACTCGACTAGAAACCGGATTTGACCAAACACACTAAACGTTTTTAACTTGGTTTTTGTTCAAACGTGAACCTGTTTTTTAATGGTTCTTGTTCAAGACTGAACCCGACCCGTTATGAACCTGGTTTTTTTACCCGGCATGAAAACCCGAAAATCAAAACCGGTTTTGAACCGTTGGGTTTTCCAAACCTTATATAAGTTTGACCGGGTTTAGTTTTAAATTTTTCGACCTTTTTCAAACAATTTTAATTTCATCTTTTCAATTGCTTTGCTTTTGGTCGAAAATTGATTGTGGGCAAATATGACTCTATATAGACACTAAGCTGTACATACAAAAACTCACAGTATCGCACTATCGCCTACTCGTACTAACTTAGCACAATGTGAGTGTGATCTTGACTACGATTTTTTTGTTCTATATACTAAACATACGTTGTACATACAAAAAAAATCGAGCAAAAACCACTGTGACACACACACACACACCTAAAATGGAAACAAACCCTCCACCACCACCATTATTATTAAAACCTTTAACACCACAAGAATGGGAATCTTTAATCGACGACCACCATCACCACCGTTGGATCTCATCCAATTACACCGGTCTTCCTCTCCTCGATCTTTCTCTCTCTTCAATCCTCCGTAAAGACTTCCCTGTCTCTCTAAAACTCAACATTATCATCTTCCTTGAAGAAAATTTCACAACTTTATCAATACCCATTTCGGAACAACCCCTCACGCGCCTAGTTGATACTCTACGCGCCGTCGTCAATTCTCCAAACGACGCCGTTTCGGTATCTTTTTCGCTTAAAGAACAGGTACTTGTGTCTTTCACTTCTATACTTATATTGTGTACTATTAATTGTTGTAATAATGATGATGATGATGATGATAAAAATGGTCAAAACCCTAGGTTGACTTTTGTAAGTCAACTAGAGGGTTTGCTTGATGTGTTATTGACTGTGGTGAACCGACCGAATCACGGGTTAGATAGGAATTTAAGGGGTGTGGCGTGTGAGTGTTTGAGGGAATTGGAGAGCGAATGTCCCGGTTTGTTGTCCGAAATTGTTGGGAGTCTATGGGAGTTGTGTCAGAATGAGAAAACTCATGTGGGTCAGAGTTATGTTTTGTTGTTAGCCAATGTGGTTCATGGGATTGTGGTTTCCAAGGTGAATGTGTCGTTTTTAGGGACTGGGGTTCCTTTGACACCGTTTAGTGTTCCTCGGTTTTTAATAGGAGAGAGTGGTTCCGGAAGGGATAATGGTGGGTTGGCAGTTAAGGAGTTGAGGAGGGTGATGTCGTTTTTGCTTGAATGGCCGCAGTATTTGACTCCTTTTGGGTTGTTTGAGTTCATGTCAATTATAATGCCGGTGGCGGTGGCATTGGAGTTGCAGGCTTCTTTGCTGAAAGTGCAGTTTTCAGGGTTGCTTTATATGTTTGATATGTTGCTGTGTCATGCGTTTATAGGGATGTATTTACAGTTTCCTGAAGCATTTAATGGACATGAGAATGAGGTTATTAGTCGCCTTTTGCTGATTTCGAGGGAAACACAACATGTTTTGGTTTTTAGATTGCTTTCACTTCACTGGTTGTTGGGATTCATGGGTTTGGTGATGTCAAAGAGGAAGGTGATTAAAGAGAGGATTTTTGCAACAGCTATAAGGTTTTACCCGAGTGTGTTTGATCCACTTGCTTTGAAAGCATTGAAGCTTGACTTGATTGCATATTGTTCGATCATACTTGATATGTCTAGATTTGCCAATGCAAATGGTGAAATGGTTTCAGATGTGGATAGCTCTGAAGTGTCTGTGGTGAAGCTATTTGAAGATGGTCTTGAGTCTGTATCTGGTTTCAAGTGGTTGCCACCATGGAGCACCGAAACTTCTGTTGCATTTCGCACCTTTCATAAGCTTTTGATAGGCGCCTCTTCCCATTCTGATAATGGTTCTTCCACCAGAGTTCTCGTGGAGTCGACAATCTTCCATGCTACAGAGGTAACATGTAAGACCTTTCATAGCTATGTTTCACCTTTTTACTAGGTAATATACTATGAGCATTGCAAGTCAAAAAGCCTAGATTTGTTCTGTTCCTAAATGATAAGCCACAAATTTTGTTCAAGTTTAGTAATAGCGAACAGAGTTCTCTTATTGTACATGGCCGGATAACTTAATATGAAGATAGTATGAGAAAAAAACCAAACAACTTCATGTCTTAGATTTATGATCTAAACAAAGTAGGAAACTGATAAAATAAACTTGATCCCTATCACCATTGGAATTTCAAAAGACACTGCATGTGTTTTCATGGCATTTTATATTCTGTAGAAGAATTTTATTTGTTGATACTGTTCTTATAATCATTATGCAGAAGATGTTGGTGACTATGACGTTAGAGTCTCAGGGATTAATTCCCGTCATTGAAGCTTTCATTAACCGCTTGCTCCGGTGTAATAAGCACCGTCTTCTTGGAGAGCGCCTACTTCAGACATTTAACAATCATTTGCTTCCAAAAGTTGACATAGACTATCGACTGGGATCTTACTTTCCACTTTTTGAAAAAATTGCTGAAAGTGAGACAGTTCCACCAGGTGGATTGCTAGAGCTGTATGGTAAATACATGCGGACTTTAGTTGAAAAACATGGTCCGGACACAGGTTTGAGATCATGGTCTCAAGGAAGTAAAGTTCTTGTTCTTTGTCGGACAATATTGATGCACCATCAAAGCTCTCGATTCTTCCTTGGACTATCTCGTCTCCTTGCATTCACTTGCCTTCACTTTCCAGATCTTGAAGTCCGTGACAACGCAAGGTATCAAGAACCATATTCCTTCTCTATTCTGTAGAGGTGGCAAAATGGGTGGGTTAGGTAATGACTCAAATGGAATTTCCATCGAAAGGGGTAATGTTCTAGTATAGGTTGGGATAGGCAATGTTCTAGTACATTCTGAAACACAAGTGTGAGTTATGTTTAAAAAGTTATTGGAGTTGAATAATCAGAGGGAAAGCGTATAGGAGGTTCTAAGCATCATTATATATTAAAAAAAAAAGCCCCTCATCCAGGCTTTCAATTCCTTAAATCCCCTCCCTTTCTTGCTGTATTATTTAACTTGACCTTTTTTAGATTTTTAAAGACGAACCAAGTTACATTCACAAGTGAATGGATTAAAATTTGCCATGTTCACTGATATTCTAAAATTTTAAATTTGCTCAAATATAAATACTGCATTATAAGGATGCTGTGGATAACTTTGACCTCTTTACTCATTTATTCATATTCTTCAAGATTTTGTATTGAATTTACTCGTTTGAGCCATTAAAAATAAAACTCAACCTGGATTGACCCATTCTTGATTAAATGTGTCAAGATAGCCACCTCTACGTAGATATTTCTGATGAACTTATGTCTTAAGGCTTCCCAAGTCTGAAAGAACTCTTTTGCATGACCTTTATAAGCTGATGTAGTTTTCTATTTTTCAGAATATACTTGCGGATGCTGCTCTGTGTACCAGGAAATAAGCTCAGACATTTACTCAGCACTGGAGATCAGCACCCATCTTCTCACTCCACTTCTTTCTTCAGTGTTCAATCTCCTCGATTTTCTTATGATCCAAAAAAATCAAAAGATATTTCATCCTACATCCACATTGAACGGGTGGTTCCATTATTAGTCAAACAATCCTGGTCCTTGTCTTTAACCTCCTTTGGCGTTAGTGGTGACAAGCCCCGTTATATGGAAGTCATCACAGACACTAATTCCTCGTCATGGCAACCGGAGACACCCGATAACAATGCCGAAGTCTCAGCTATCCCTGCAATTGAAGGACCCAATCAGTCACGGGAACCCTTGCGTGTTACAGATTCTAAAGTTTCAGAAATTGTTGAAATATTAAGGAGATATTTTTCATTAATTCCTGATTTCAGACACATGTCAAGTATCAAAATTGGAATATCATGTACTCTGAGCTTTCAATCAGAACCTTTTAATCGAGTATGGAAAAACAATGCATCTACTGAAATCGGCGATGTTACTGCATTGTATGCTACGTTGCTCAAATTTTCTTCTTCAGCACCATTCGGGTCTATTAAACCTTGCCGCATACCATTTCTTCTTGGGGAACCCACCAAAAACGACATACCTCCAAGTCAAAGTCAAACTGATTCTTTGGATATTGTTCCTCTTGGCAATGGTGCTGCAGAAGAAGAGAAAGAAAGCTTCAAAGCTCCCGTTTTAATTGAATTGCAACCAAAGGAACCAACACCGGGTCTTATTGATGTGTCCATAGAAACAAATGCAGAGAATGGTCAGATCATCTCTGGTCAGCTTCAGAGCATCACTGTGGGCATTGAGGACATGTTTCTTAAAGCTATAGTTCCAGATGACATCCATGATGATGATATGCCTCAATATTATGTAAATTTGTTTAATGCATTATGGGAAGCATGTAGTAGTTCGTCCAGCACTGGGAGAGAGACCTTTCCTTTAAAAGGAGGTAAAGGGTTTATAGCTGTCAATGGAACACGTTCTGTTAAGTTTCTTGAAGTTTCAGCAACTTCATTAATTCAAGCAGTTGAGAAGAACTTATCGGATTTTGTTGTTAATGTCATTGGTGATTCACTCATTAATGTTGTCAAGGACAGAGGGGTCATAAGTGACATTATTTGGAATGATGATGCTTCAGGTTCGGGTCTTGATGTTGTTGCTGTGGATCCTAATATAGTTGAGGGACCACTTTATCTTAAGTATGACGAGGAGGAAGATGACAGAGGGAGTAACCTACACTTGAATAAAAGAAACATGGGCCGGTTTCATATTTTGATATTCCTTCCTCCAACGTCTCATCTTCTTTTTCAAATGGAAGTTGGGGTTAGTTCGACTCTAGTTAGGATACGAACGGATCATTGGCCATGCCTTGCTTATATTGATGATTATTTGGAAGCTTTATTTTTTACTTAGAGGTACTTTTGCATGGAATTCTTTTCTTTTTTTATCCTACAGTCTGCTATGTGGAACATTTTTTCCACACGTGGCAAAGATTTGCATTTCAGGATTGGTTAGCAGGAATCAAATTTGGGTTCTAAGGGTTATTTTTAGTATGGGTCAGGGTTGGGCTGTCCCGCAGACTCTTTCTATTCTTAAGTTTCCTTAAATACCAATTCCTCTATTGATGGTTGGTACTTATCTCTATTCTGTATTATTCTAAAATGTATTAATCAAGATTCCAAACAACACTACATTGATAATTGTCTGTGTCAAAATGAAAATGATTTAGGAGGTTGTATGCATTAGAATTAGAGTTTTGGCTACTCAAATTCCTTTGTTAATTCAAAAGTTAATTTGATAAACCGCTTTGCAATTTATAAACCCCAACTTGGTATTTAATGCAACTATGAATCGAAAAGGAAATTTTTGAGTTTTATTAATGAAGCTATATTCTCTTATTGACTGTCATAACTCATAAGCAATACCTTTATCTTTGATATTAATCTAAATTACCACTAAAATCTATTACTGGATGCAGATGAATTGTTGTATGTGCATTTTAAGGAGCGAGTCTTTTAGAGACCGGCAAGGTTAAGTTTGTGGCACAGATATTATTGGTTTGGATCAATGGTTCTTTGCAGAATCCTAAGGATGGCCCATGTACAAAAATATCATTAGCAAAGCCAACCATGCACTGGAGTCTGGAGTGTGGACATGTCTGTAGAAAGCGTTTTGCAGGTGCTTTCCTTCAAGAACTCTGGAACCAGAAAAGTTTGTCCTGATTTTGGCCTGAATCTTTTGAGGGGATTTTTGATAGAGAAATCGGTACTATAGAGATGCAACGGTTGATAAGATAGCATGGAGAAATTATTTTACTGATTGCTGCTCCATTTGGCTTAAGAAAATATCAATAGTTTGGGTTTTTTATACTAGTGATATTAAAGCTAAACAATCAACTAATAAGTGCGATAGTATTCCACTTCTGTATCAAATTACTCTAACTAGGTATTACAAAACAATTTAAGTTTTACAGATGGATCATTCTTGTTTGTGGCACTAAATGAGTTCTTAAAAAAATCCACAATACGAAACACCAGATACATGCAGGCATGGAGCTTTCTTTTTATGATTCTTTATATATCAATAAACTTGAAATAGTAATTTATAGAATCTGATATCACATAATCACACTTGTAAGCCTCGTGTATTGACAAACAGACTCTACCACTTAACGAATTACAAACAGTTCACAAATCACAGGTTAATTGAGATGAAGAGCTTACCCAAATTTATAATAAGGATTGTTCTGAATGTGTATATATAACGATCCATCACTACTCGATCTGTATAATATAACGAAACCAAAATCATAACAACGTTTGTGCAGTCATAAACTCAAATTTATTGTCTTATCCTCGTTTAATATACTTTTCTTTCGAACATTCAGTCGGTACACGACATCACGGAAACCTCACCGTATAATGGTGAAGCTTTGCACGTAGCATAGACAAT
>JANDBE010000048.1:40683071-40697772 GCA_024320915.1 Erigeron philadelphicus
ATATAAATAATAAAATACCTAAAAAGTTTCAGTGGAGTAAAAAAATAATAAAAAAAAAATTAAAACATCTGACATATATATATATATATATTATCCCACACTTCCCAAAATGGTAAAAGAAAACAAAAAAAGGAACCCACATATGGTCCCCTCTACCCTAATACCGAATGGATTTGTTTCCCAGAAACCCTACAAAGAATGGTCCCAAAACAGAAAGTAAACCCTATTTTGTTTTTTTAGTGATATTTTATTAACCCTAAAAAATCAGCAACTAAACACTTCATCATTCAAGTATAATAAAGCGATTGAAAGAACAAATACTAAGTAGAAAAATAATATTACATACCTTCCCAGACATTTTCGTTCGGTTTGGAAATCGGAAATGAAGAAGAGAGAAGTAGGTGGAGAGGAGCAGTGAATGAGTGAGTGTGTGGTGGAGGTGAAAATGAGAGAGGTGTTACCGTGGTTAAACGAGTTTAAGACAGGTGGATTATAAGTTTTTCACAATTAACCCTATAGTTACATTTCTTTATAATTTAAACCCTCTACATCTCTAATTCTATTTTCTTAATATACTAAAATTTAAATAAAAATATTAAATATTATTCAACATTTAAAAATTTCTATCGTATAATGGTAAAGTGGTATACATGTCTTGAACAAGAAAGTCTGAAATATTAGTCGTTACAAATATTAAAATGGAAAAAGACATTCTAAAAATGAAGACCGAAATGAAATTGACAACATGATAGTTTTGTGTAAATAATCAAATCATATAGATATGATACAATGAATGGGTACTTATCTTTTATAGAGATAGTAGATAAAAGGGAGACTGTTAGAACTCAAAATTGTTTACTGTTAAAACTCAAAATATAGAAGATTTGGAATTAGGTACTTATATTTTATAGAGATAGTAGATAGCGGTGGCATAATGTGTGTTGTGGGACTAACGGACCGAGATTACGATTAGATAATAGAGTGTGTTATAATCTTTTAAAACTAAACTTATACTTACACTAACATTTTACAATTTAACCAAAGATTACTTATTCTATAAATACAAAATAAATACATTTAAAACTATTAAATAAAAACGTTTTTTTTCATTGTTTTTTAAAATTTTTTCTAACAAAAACTCGTATTTTCACACGGGTTCTACATCTAGTAATATCATTATGTCACTAACTACAAATTTGAAGCCCCAAAAAGGGGGTTAAAAAGATTAACAAAAGATAGTAATATCCTGTTTTTCGTTTTCACCAAAGAGCATTGTTAATCAAATTAACATTTTAAGTGAAAAATTTATTTTACCTCCCCAATACAATCACATTTTCACCTCCACCGACCACCGCCACCGTCACCATCAATTCATCATCATTATTTTATTATTATCTAAATTATTAATATTATAAAAAGAAAAAAAAACAAAAAGATGACATTGCCGCGATCTGCATCTGTACCTGTAGGTGAAGAACGGAAAAGAGGAATCTATTCGGACTATCCAGATTTAGCCCGGTTCTTACCGCCCGATTTAGCTGACCCGATGACTGCTTTTATCAAACTCGATGATTCCCCTATGTTCCAGAAACAGGTCCTCCTATTTTTTAACTTTATTTATCTTCTTCTTCTACTTTTAATTATTATTATTATTATTATAATATATAATATAATATAATTTAATGCAGTACGAAGTTGTTAGTTATGAGGTTTTGCTTTCATTTCAAGTAATAATCTCTACATGTACTTAATTAATTAATTATGATGATTAAAATTATGTATTTGATAGATTTGGCCATAAATGCTTTAAATTGTTTTGTATATAACTTGGAAAGATGTTTAGGATTTTAGTTTAGTAGCATTAATTTTTTTAGCATCGTAGTCGTTTTAAAGGGTTGGTTATGGCGGTTTTTTGGTTGTTTCGGGGTGGTGATGTAAGAGAGAGTGTTTGGCAACATGTATACAAACAAGTATGAGGTGGCTTATCATGATTGGGGTAGTGTTAGAATCTTCAAATTCGTACGATGTGGCGTTAAGGAATAGTTTAAGCTGGTTTCTTGATTTCATGACGATTGTGGTAGTTTTGGCCGTCTGTGGCGGCATCCATCGGGATCATGGTTCATGGATTATCCTCCATGTTTTGATTTTATTAGTGTTCCTTTTAGAGTTTAGACCATTGGTTGATTGGTTTGATGGATGTTTTGGGTAAGATCGTGTGTCGGCTTTATGAGTGCCAATCCATGGCGATCCTCTCCTTTGTATCCGGCGGTTACATGGATTGATATACGCCATCAGTGGTGTAAGAGAGGCGTGGATCGTGGTTTGAGAGGATGGGAGAGAGAGAGAGGGTACATATCCCATCATTAAAAAACATGAAGAGATGATGACATTGTGCCTTGCTATTAGCGCTCTTTAATGTTAAAAGTGGAGGGGGTAAATACTTTTATTAGTATAGACTATAGATAGATTAGTTATCATTTTATGAAGCATGTAGATAGGCATTCTCTGTTAATTCTGTTTCTAATCATAAATAAAGAAGTTGAAAGTACTACATTGTTTGGTGTTAAAGTCTCAATTGACACATAGGGTGTATTATTAGGTTTTTGAATCTTTTCCATTAACGAAAACCCTACTATGTGTTGTGTTAAATGGCGCCATGTTTGTGTAGGTGCGTTATCTTGAACAAACAACGGATGAGCTAAAAGTTCGATGTCAGAAACTACACAAAGGGAGCAAAAAGTATATGTAAGTGTTGAATAAGTAATTACTGCTTGTTTTTTGTGCTGAAAGACCAATTTGAATGACAGGTATTCGCCTAATTTTACCCTAGATCTGAAGCGATGAATGACAATGGATTGCTTGATAAATGTTCTGAATAACAAAAGCTATCGGTTAAAACTTATTAAGGATTAAATGAAAAAAAATTTTAATACACGACAAGGAGACATAAGCAAGGATATTTTTTTCTGTAAATAGTTCCAACAATATAATGACAATATCACTAACATACTGATTTTTGTTAGTGGAGTGCCTGATTACCAGTTTATGACCTAATTATTGGTTTGGTTTATTAATAGAATTCAAGGTTAGATGTACTGCTAAGGATAATATTAACATGTGGATCCATGGGTAACTGTTGTTATTATTGACCTCAGGGACGGTCTAGGAGAAGCATGCAATATGGACTATATATTTGCCGACTCGTTAGAGGCGTTTGGTGGCGGCCAAGATGATCCAGTTAGTGTATCTATTGGAGGTTGGTTTAATGGATTCTATATTACATACCCTATGATCTATTAAATGCACATGAGAAGTTACTCTTTTTTTGGTTTATATCTGGAAGGTCCTATAATGTCGAAGTTTGTATCTGCTTTTCGAGAAATTGAAACTTTTAAGGAGCTTCTTCGGTCCCAAGTAAGTGAGAAATTGCATTTAAAGCTGATTTATGGCAATTTATACTTCTTGAGATAGTATTACTCATTCTTTTTTTTTTTCCCGAATACCATATACAGAATTCAAAAGATCATTAATTGTATACTCGTAAATTCACAGAACCCAAACTCGTGTAACCTCTTACATCAAGGTTGGGTATTTTAGAGTTTTATATTTCTATTCGTATTTTTTTGCAGGTTGAACATTTGCTTGTTGATCGTTTAGCTCAGTTTTTGGCCGATGATCTTCAAGACACAAAGGTGAGCTTCTCAAATAGCAATAAAATTTGTGAGATAAATTGCCAAATATAGTGGAAGTCGTTATACATATTTCGTTCTGTATCTCCTAAATATATATCCTTCCTAGTTGCCGCAACTTTTGATTCTATCTAAACTATTGTGAAATCGATTTCTGTTTTGGGATCCTCTAAATTTAAAACATTAGTTAAAAAACGAAGGAATGTAAGTCTTAGGTCACCCCCGAAAAATCTTAACCCTTGGATCATCTAATCTTGTAACCAAACACCGCCATTCCCCCCTCTAACTATGTAAACAAACACACAACTTTATATACACACTAACATTACATAAAATCTACAAATGTACCAAAGCTTCTTTTCTCTTCTCACCACAGCCACAACCATCATTTCCTTTAGATACCTTCGCCACAATGTGTGGGTCCAAGGCTAGTTTTTATTACTTAAATAGTTTGTCATATGTTCCTTAATTTTCATCAGTCATCTAGTAAAGGTGTTATTGGTATTCAGTAAAATTATTGATGGATGAATGGTTTTTTCAGTTTTTAAATTATGAAAAGCTAGTTTAACTGTCTTGCAAGATTATAAAGTCTTTTGTATAGTCCTTTACATCATCCCTATATGCTTAGAGCTCTCCATTTTACGGTAGCTCATCTATTTTAATTTCTTTTCTCAGGACTCACGTAAACGATTTGATAAAGCTACATATGCATATGATCAGGTATATCGCTTTAATTTTTCTTAATCTGTTCCTTTATCACAATTAATTAGGTAATTCTTGTGACTAAAGAGGTGATTACCTTGGTTTAATTTAGGAAATAGTATATGATTTTCTAAATATTTCATTTGTGACCAATTTTTTTTCTTTAAGCTTGTTGGTATATTGTGCATTTATGATACTACTATTATGGTTTAGTTGTATTGATTTTTTTTTTTTATGGGTGCAGGCTCGTGAAAAGGTTGCATCGTTGAAAAGGAGTACACGGGATGAAGTTGTTGCTGAACTAGAGGAGGTATGGTATGACCTTTCATGTATTCTGGCTTGTTAGTTACATGTTCCGGAGCTTATTTGTTGTCATTTTGCAGGACTTGCAAAATCAAAAATCTGCATTTGAGAGGAGCAGATTTAATCTAGTATGTGTAATAATTTTTCAGCCTTTTCTGTGTACCTTTAGCAAATGTTATTCATTTTTAAGGTTTAAGATTTTCTCCATGGTGTTTTATAAGGAATGCAGGTACATTCTCTCATGAACATAGAGGCAAAAAAGAAATACACATTTTTGGAATCTCTTAGTGCAATAATGGATGCACATTTGAGATATTTTAAACTGGTGGGTTGTTCGAAAAGTTTGAAATTAAGTAAGATATTATGTTATCTATTTTGTACTAATCACATTATTTGACTTTGTAGGGCTATGAATTGTTGAGTCAAATGGAGCCTTTCATTCATCAGGTTGTTCTTAATGTTTTGATTGTCAATATCAATATCTTTTTCAACGATAGTTTATTAGTATAAAGCTGTAACAAAAGGGTAATTAATTTAATACAAGTGGTGGTGTTGATATCAGGTGTTGACATATGCCCAACAATCAAAGGAGCAGGCAAGTATTGAACAAGATAGACTTGCAAAGAGAATTCAAGAGTTTAGGACACACACAGAAATGAAGGAGGCAGTGCCTAGTAATCTGGGGCGTGTTAATGGTGTCGGAATGAGTTCTGATAAAAATATAGAAGCAATAATGCAGTCCACTACAAAAGGAACAGTAAGTAGTTTTCTCTTATTTCTCCCGCTTTTAGGCATCTCTATAAAGGCATACTTGGAGGAATGTTGAAATGTTTTCACAATTTTATGCTTTAAAACCCACGATGCTACATATTTCATACTCTCCCACCTTTTTTAAATTTTAGAAGCAGTGCATACGATTTTGGGGATATTTGGTTGTGCGTTTAAACTTTTAAGGTGATTAGGTGACTTTGAATAATCAGCTGTAATCTAACGGATTGTAGGATATGGGGCTTGGTGTGCTTTTGTTGTTTGAAATTGTAAGTCATTCAGCTGTTTGAATGCTTTGCAAGTTCTATTTTTTATAAGAAAATGATACATAAAGTGACCAAATTGACATTCTTGTGGAAAAGGAGAGATGTTTTCCGTGATAGGATATCTTAAGTCTCTGACATTCGGTTAAAAGAAGGGTAATTAGGTAATTGACCTACCCATAGATAATCATTTTATTCCAGCTACTATGAAACAAGTTACGTCAAACTGATTAATTGACTCCTAAAGAATATGATAATCAGAATAATAGTATGTCAATCTGAAACTTATGAAACTGATAGTACGGCTACAATTTGCAATTTTCAGATAATCAGTCGTTTGTAATGTGCCGAAACTCCTTGCAGGTCCAGACCATCAAGCAAGGGTATCTTCTAAAACGATCTTCAAGTTTGAGAGCAGATTGGAAGAGGCGATTCTTTGTACTTGATAGCCGCGGGAATTTATATTATCACCGGATTATGCCCAACAAACCTGTGGTAGGTTATACTGCAGTTTTTGTATTTTTAGTTTTCTGTTCTGATAAAAGTGGGGTTCCTATCCAATTACCCCTTTTTTTCTGATAAAAGTTCTTGTAATTGTAACCTCTTGTGTTTTTTCATCATCTTGAGCTCTTGATCATGTTAAATAATGTTATAGGGTGCACAATCAACAAATTCACTTCAATCTGCTGAACATCATAGTCGTGTATTTGGAAGGTTTCGAGCAAGACATAGCAGGGCATCATCACACGATGAGGAAAACTTGGAATGTCATACTGTAGATCTTCGAACTTCGACAATAAAAGTTGATGCTGAGGATTCAGATTTGCGTTTGTGCTTCAGAATAATTTCACCCTCAAAAACTTACACATTGCAGGTAAGATTGATTCAAGTATGCAAATTTTAGAAGAACTGTTGCAGACATAAATTTACCTTTTAGACCAGCTTAGGGTCACATACAATTATAGGTAAAGGTGGCAAAACGGTAGGTCCAGTAAGTGTCAAATGGGTTTGGGTTGAAATTGGGTAATTTTTTAGTATAGGTCAAAATGAGTAATCTTTTGGAAGGTCAAAAGCAATACAGGCTGGGTCACACACACTGTTCAAAAGCTTTAAATTTATGTTAATAGTAAAACTTCAAATATGATACAAAAATTGTCTTCAATCATATGACTCATTTCCTTTTGAAGGTATTTTTGTTGTTACCACTTCGACACCGGTCGAGATAAATTATTACCCTAATGAACCAATTTCTTTGAGTTAAGAGATTTTTCTCCCCTATTTACAGGGCTAGAGCTTGAAAACTTTTTTTGTTCTACTGAATGGTGTAAAAACTCCCTTTGTTTATTGTTCATCTACACTTATTTGAAGTTTCACTAGTGTAGTACAGTTTTTTTTTATGTGATTTTGGAAATTGGCAGGCTGAAAACGAGGGGGATAGGATTGACTGGATGAACAAGATCACAGGAGTGATTGCTTCTCTCTTGAACTCCCACTTGAAACAGGTTAAACTCTTTGAAAGTTCGTTCATTTATCATTTCTGTGTTCTTATCTTACTGTAACTTCTGCAGCCACATTTCAACAGAAGTAATATGGGAAGTACCCTTGATACAGTCGGTGAAGATTATGCTGTTTCACAAGTCGATGAAATGGGATCTATATTCGATAACATAAATATCAATCAAGCAGATTGTGTTGCTAGCATTCTTCGGGAGATCCCTGGAAATGATCTATGCGCAGAATGCGGTGCAACTGAACCTGATTGGGCATCTCTTAATTTAGGCATATTAATGTGCATTGAATGTTCGGGTGTACATCGCAATCTAGGGGTTCACATATCGAAGGTGCAATCCTTATTCACACATATAAGGATTCCGTCTCTTCATATGATCATATCTAACTGATGAAATTCCGTTTAATTTATTGCAGGTTAGATCAATTAGTCTTGATGTTAAAGTTTGGGAACCTACTGTAATGGATTTGTTTCAGAATTTGGGTAATTCATACTGCAATTCCATATGGGAAAGTTTACTTGAAACTAATAGGTGAGTATTAACTAAATGTAAAACGGAATGCGCTGTCTTCTTTTATTATGTCAACAGTTGTTCCTGCCAGCTAATATTATTTTTCGAATTGATAATTGTCTAATAACATAACTTGGTATGATTTTTATTTTTGTACAACCATCTTTGTTGTCTTTTATAAACTTTTCAACTTCTAAATTCGGTTGTAAGGTAAATAGTAAGGATTATGAGATCAAATGATGATGTGGTGGTATGTTTGACGATGTTGACTTTTATTTTGAAGTGGCACTGAGAAAACCAGTAGTCAGTTGACAAGGTTGAAGAATACCTTAAATTGTTAAACCTTCTAAAGTTGAGGGATAAATGGAAGAAAATAAAAATAGACACCCAAAACAGAAATCAAACTAAACTACGATACCTTGTAATGTGTATCTATTGTTAATCATTGAAGTCCTGTGCTAACCTCGGCTATCTGAATTTTTTATATGTAGTGAGGATGCATCGAGTTTTAATAAGCCTACTCCAAGGGATGCATTTCAACCGAGGGAGAAGTATATCATTGCAAAGGTATATGCTGAGTTGCTAATTTATGTTTCAGAACCCCTTAGTCGAACACCAGAAGTGTGAATCATTGTTTTTTGTTTCCAGTATGTGGAGAAGCGATTAATCTCTCAAGAAGAAACCTCCACTACCACCCCCTCCCATGCCACTAGGATATGGGAAGCAGTTAAGAGTAACGATATACGGGAAGTATATCGTCTAATTGCTACGTCAAGTACCAATATAGTCAACACCACATATAACGAGGTGGCTGGTGCTGATCTGTTTCACGCTCTTCATGACCATGCTGCTACCGAAAAAAACGATCCATTAAACTGTAAAAATATGAAGGATGCTAGTAAGCCGGAAAGTTGTCTAGAAGGGTGTACATTATTGCATCTAGCATGTAATTCTGGCTTTCAGGTGATGATGGAATTACTGTTACAGAGTGGTGCTGATATAAACAGGCCTGACTACCATGGTAGAACACCACTTCACCATTGTATCTTCTCCAGTAACAACAAATTAGCCAAGTATATGCTCAGAAGGTAGTGCCATTATTTGCTCTTGCCATCTTTATTTGCTGTTTAAAGTCCATAGCCTATAAGCCATGCCTCTTCTTTTTGTAGAGGTAACAAAATGGGCGAGGCAGGTAGGGTTGGTAATGGGTCAAAATGGGTTTTAATTCGGTATAGATTGAAATGGGGCCGGCCGGGTCAGATTGGGTTGGCCCGGAATAAATTTTTTCCAGAGTTTCATAAATGGCAAGTGCGTTGGATATGATTACAAAAGTTATAGTACTATCCACCTGTTGATCTAACTATCTGAAAACAATTATTTAGGAAGTTCATATATTACTACATTGTAGTTTTGGCTGACTTCTGAATTTTTTTGACCCAATTTCTTATAATCTAATTTTTTTAGTCTATTCGTGTGACCAGTAAAACATAATGCGAATTGAACCATTTGAAGTAAACGATTCCAAAATGCACCCTCTTGTCCATAGTTTCATTAGCTATGCCTTTTCTTCTTCTTAATGTGTATTTGCTTTAGAGGGGCGATTGCATCAATCAAAGACGGGGGAGGGCGAGTTGCCCTAGAACGAGCAATGGAAATGGGAGCAATCACTGATGATGAGTTACTAATCTTGCTATCGGAGGGCAAGTGAAAGTTACATTATTGCCTGTTGATTCCTCCTTTTACGTGCCTTGGGTGGATCATAGATCAGGTTGCACAGAAAGGATAGACACCCCTGAGAGTATAATACTCTATCGATCTTTTGACGCTGCCATGGAAGAAATCTGAATATCTTTGTACTCTTGGTCACAGCTAACACAGATTTTCACTTGTATTTGTGATCTAATTCCTAATTTCTGTGTTGTTATTATGTTCTATAAGTTATTATAAACCCGTCTTTTCTGCTGATGTTGACCCAAGTGTTGCTCCTGTACCGGATTCATGCTTAAAGTTGATACATGTATGTTGTAGCGTGTAGTTTTACATTATATTATACAGTATTATAGTACCAACCATGCTTCTACGCTGATACCAAGTCAAGTTTTAATTTTTAATAAAAGTTCTACTCCTTTGTTTAAGATGGCAGGATCCAAATTAATTAGTACATAAGATTGAAAGGGTGGTCAAATTAGTAACAGATTGCTAAGATTGTCAATTATATGTATGCTGTTTTTAAAAAAAAAAAGAGTAAAACCATATATCGCTTTTTTGGCGTCAACGGTCAAGCCTCAAATTAATAATTTTAGAAGATGTAGTGTTGTAATCAAATTGAGCCGATCCCTCTCGGTTAACTTTGTAATGTTTGAGGTTGGCTCATTTTGGGCCTTAAAATATAAAGATAATCGTGCCATAAATATTGTAAACAACAAAAAATAACATGTGGCTCTAACCTAAGCCATGAGAATTGTCCTTTGGAAGTTCTCTATGTCAAAACTCAAAACCAGGTTATTATTATTTTTTGTAGGTTTTTTTTTTTTTCCCGAGTCATGAAGATTCTAGAATTCCAAATGTGATGTGATGTCCAGAACTTTCAGATATTTCTCCTTAAAAGTTCATCATCATTGATAATAACTAAACATGTATGTAAAGGCCAATTAAGTTCGTAACTAGTACTGTAGTTATAAAATAAATATGGTGTCATTGAAATGTTAAAGAACCTAGGAATACCTTCGTTTTTTTCTTGTTAAAAGTTTATGTGCAATAATCTGATAAGATTAAGTTTTAGAATTAATGAAACTCACATGTCGAACTTTTAAAATTTTAGACATATGAGTTAAGTTGACTATTGATATATCATTTTTCTTATTTACAAGGAAAAAAAGTTATAACATCATGCCTGCCTTACAAAGTTACTAGCATTAGCAACTTTAATAGAAACCAAAACAATTACAGTATTCTAAAATATATCGTGCAGGGACAAATAAAAATCATTGAAAATGAAAATTGTTCAAATTGGAAAATTACATACCAAAATTTGTATTCAAATATATATAAAAGAAAAAGAGACAAACATCATTAACTTTTATGTCCATTGAACTAAACCTAATTAACAACTAAAAATTTTATGAAAATATCAATTTGAGATGAAAGTGTTCAATTTGATGTGAAAGGCTTCATATGTGACAATCAAAATCTTTCTTTAAAATGTCCCTTGCTACTACCAAATCACATCACCACCACCAAAACATCCTCAACAAACTACTTTTGCTTCATTCATTTCCATTTTGCTTCTAAAACAACTACCATTCATCACTACAAAATCTAATCTATATCTATCTGTGTATCTATATCTATTATGGCAGCACCACTAATGTCACTCCCTCTAACCACACCCACCATTTCCCATCACCCACAACCACAACCTCCAACACTATCTTTCACAACAATCAAACCATCCTCATCTTCTTCAGTATCTAACAATAGCAGCAGTAATTATTCTTCAAATGGGTTTTTCAAAGCAAGATTTGGGTCTTCATCAGTTCTAAGAGGAGGTGGAGCTGCTGGTGTCTTGGAAAGGCCTTCTTTAGATCAATCTCAGTTTGACCCTGCTACTCAAGTCCAAGAAGGTATATTATTTAGCTTAATTTCATATCTTTTTTACTTATTTTTGTAATCTTTTTTCATGGAAATTCAAAAAGTTCATTAATTTATGTGTGATATTTATGAATAAAGGAAATTAGTGTTTTACATGTAATCTAATTATCACCAAAATTCTACTACAAAATCTGAATAATATGAATAGGGTAAGGGCTATGGTTAACAAGCAGTAAAATTTTGTACATATAGATAACCTTCCCCTATACATAAGTTTTTAACAGCAGTGTACAATTTTAGAGTTTTAACCATGGACTAAAGGACTATGGTTATAAAGGGTTATTTCACTTATTTGCATAACTTTTTTCCTGTCCCCTATTAGTAGTTGAATGGGTCATTTCCTTCAACAGTAATAAACTAGGTTCAATTTTTTTTTTTTTTTACCAGTAATATATAAGTGTTTAGATTTATGTGCTTTTGTAAAAAAATTTAGTGACTTACATATAATAAAGGAGATTGAGTATGTTACTGTGAACCTAAATTGAAATGTTATGGTGTTTATATATGAATTTGTATTTTGATGCATTGTTTTTGTGTTGTAGGTGGAGATATTGGACGGGTTAGAGACAAGAAAAACACTGGTAGTGGAGATAGTTACAAAGTGCTTTTGATTGATGATGCACGTCATACCGAGAAGCTAGGTAACTATACTACAAGATTACATACAGTACATGAAATTTTCTTACTTTTATTCGTTTATTCTATGGCCAAATATGCCACAAAGGATTTTCGCTCTAGAGGAGAGTATTCGTTCAACTTTTGAGGGAAACCATGTCATTTTTCACTTTCAATCTTGATATGTATTCTTTGATCATATCTTTCAAATCTTTTCAAGTGAAGTACCTATATGGCTATATATATGTATAAATGGACATTTTATAGTTGTGAAGTTATCAAAACTTGGATAAACTCTAAGCAATCGAGAATTTGTAAAGTAGTTTCTCAACCATTTTGAGTTATAAGTTATATAAGAGATCTCATGCTGTGTGTCAGCGTCTTTGTTACATTGTTTATATTTCACGAGTGCTGCAATTGGTGGAATAGTGGAACTCCTTTCAACTTTCTTGGGAAGTAACATTATATTTCTGTTATACGCAGTGGTAAAAGCGTTGCCTCAGGCTGTTCCAGCTGTTACACCTGATGATGCAAGCAAACTCTTCCATGCCTCACGAGAAAATGGACTGGCTGTGGTTCTGGTTACAGTTAAGGTATGTTTTCTATATTTATTTATACAGGGGGAGAACAGACTAACAGATAGAATTGGCAATTGTGACTTGTTGGGGGTAAAGGGGTTGATCTGGGATGTACTTTGCACCTACCGGGTATGATGGGTAAACCTTAAATGTTTAGCTAAAAGGAAAAAGGCTGAATTGATTGAGCCTTAGCGGGTCAAATAAGTTGAAAGTCACCCAAGGTGTGTTTAGCTTGCATAAAATCTGTTTTCTTTCATAGCTAGATTTCCGTTGGAATAATTTAGTTTTCTTAATCCAGTTCAATACATTAGTCATTCATGTAAATTACTGAAAATAAAAAGACAAGAAGGTATTTGCGGTTCATTTCACCCATTTTACTTGTGGCCCGACCAACTCCTATCCCTCATCTTGCCACCTCTTAAGGGTTGACGTCACATAACTGCACTGATACCCTATCGGCTATGCCATTGTGCTTTAAAAAATCCCATACTGATGACTTTGAACCCCCTTTTTTGTCTGAACAGGAACATGCAGAGTTCTATGCCCAGATGATGATGCGCAAAGGACTACGATCAACAATAGAGCCGGATTCAACCACTGTATGATTCTCCTATACAACTACAATTTTTGACCTGTAGACTCGGTGAGAGCATCTGGACTTGATGAGGTGCTCTCAAAAACCAATTTTGATGGAGCCAGTAGAAATATCACTAGCATTATATAGACGTCGACGAACAATATAGTAGATGTGTAAACATGCATTCTTTCTTCGGGTTGCATATAGGCTGACACGCCTTGTCATGAAACACGACTAGTGAATGTAAAGAAGATTAAACAATAGATACTTCTAATATATATATGTGTTGTGATTTGTCGATTATTTACATATTTCATTTCTTATTGACGTAGAAGTGCGATTGTCAAAGATGCATCTTAAATAGCTACCCAAAACACTTTATAAGGCCCAAAGACGGTTCTTGAATTTCAGGAGGTGTTTGTTTCGGTAGTGCATCAAGGCTTAAATCTAATTTCATGTCTAGAAACATAAATAGAAAGCATTTGTCGAATTTTTATTTCTTTAACCAGACACTCTTTAATCTTTTTAACTCTCAAATATGACATTTGATTTCTTTAACCAGACACTCTTTAATCTTTCTAACTCTCAAATATGTCAGTCTTAAGTCTTAACATACACATACATATTCAGTCCATAACTTCAAATGTCAAATATAATGTTTACTTCAAAGAAAAACTTAAATCAACTTCTTACATCTTGGGCAAAAACATACTCTACTTGGATTAGAAAAAACATGAAAAATAATTCACAGTTTTAACTAAAGTAAATGCATTACAAAGTACCTAAGATAAAAAAGTTAGGGCGTCGTTAGGGCGTCACGCATCTCATTTTTCAGTTTTTTCCTCGTACCCACTCTCAATCAATTTTTCTATGTCATCTCACTTTTATCTTTCTCATATCACATTTCACTATTTTATTGGCAACCGACTACTCACATTACACCTCATACACGCATCTCATTTTTCAGTTTTTTCCTCATACCCACTCTCAATCAATCTTTCTATGTCATCTCACTTTTACCGTTCTCATATCACATTTCATTATTTTATTGGCAACCGACTTTTCACATTACACCTCATACTACACTACACCTCATATACAAAAACCGTACGAAACCCCCAAAAAAACAAAAGTATTTGCATTGTTTGTGTCCTTTACCGTGCGGTGAAGTTTGACACCAAGCTTTGTCACACCACACCAAAAAAGTCTTAGCAACGGTATTTTCGCGTATCGAACTCCATTACCGCATAGAGATTCCATCGGATGTCAACTCTTTAGGCCAATTACCCTCTTGATTTGAGTGGCTAATAAGATAAAAGAAATGAAGACTTATCAATTTTGTATACGTATCAAAACTAGTTTGAAATATATGAAGGTCAGAAGGTGTAATATACTATTCAAATGTGATAGTTTACAACGTTGAATTTACGGTAATGCTTTTTATTTGTTTAAAATTGTTTTTTAAACAGTTAGTCGGTATTCGACATCACGGAACACCTCACCGTACAATGGTGAAGCCCTGCACGTACTCTAG
>JANDBE010000048.1:40731008-40742035 GCA_024320915.1 Erigeron philadelphicus
TTCTCTTTGTATATTTTTTTTAATATATATATTTGAATGATAAGAGATAATAATATATTAAACTTAGGATATACTAATTGTTTGTGCTATTTTTTGGGTGTAGGGATGATTTTAGGAAAACATTCAAGGAAGCAAACCCAGATAACAAAAAAGTTGCAGTGGTAATATTTAATAGAAAAACTTAATTTTAAATATTAATTTATTTTATTGTTGGGTAAAATTGTTTATTTGAATTTCCTTGAATTAATAGGTTGCAAAAGAGGGTGGTGAGAAATGGAAGGCTATGACAGATGAAGTGAGTTTTATTTAGTTAGTTTGTTTTTTTTTTTTTTCCTGATGTCTTTTTTGTAATTATTATTTCTAACTATTGATTCATTGATGCATTATTTCAGGAAAAGAAGGTTTATCAAGATAAGGCTGCTGAATTAAAGGAAAAGTATCAAAAGTCGGTTTTGGAGAATCCAAATGATGCTGAAAATGAAACTGATAAGCCTGTAAGTATTGCTTTCATATTTTTTGGTTTGTGTTAAAACAATGGGAATTTGATGAACTAATATTTGATCATCTGATTAACAGGAAGGAGAATCAAATGAAGTTGAAGACGATATTGAAGTTTCGCCACCGGAGAATGAGGAAGTAGTTGCTGTTGCTGATGATGAATAGATTAGTTTAGATTATTTTGGAATACCTTTTGTTTTGTTGATGGTTCAAGTATAAAAAAACAGTTGTCCCTGGTTTAGATTATGTAGAAATCAGTTTTTTTTTACTACTTGCATTTGGTCTTGATTTTTAACCTAAGTAGTAGTATTGAATGTGATTTGATGATAGCCCTTTTTGTTAGCAACAAATGATATAAGCCTACTTCTTTTGGTATAATACATTATCTGCAAATAATATAAAAATTCATCAGTGGATTGTAAAGATTAAAAGTCGGTTGAATGGGTTAAACTACTTAAACACAACAAAGAAACAAGTAGAACTCAACATAATCATTTAGACATTTACCACATACCAATTCATAACTAGTTATATCATCTTAAACATAGTCAACTTACTAAATCATAGAGGTAATTTTTTCAACATATAAAGCTCTTAACAATATCCGACATCATACGAGGGCGGGGTTACTTTATTATATGCTTATATGATTGTATCTTAATACCCAATGATTAAGAACCTGAATTTTATAACGCTATTATACAACTTAGTAAACGTGTAATCAAAATGTAATGAGTCTCGAAGTGATGGCTTTTTGCTGAAGACATAACTTGTATCCAGAAAAACAAACCGAGATTACCCCTGAATCCTAATCACAGTGAATATACACTTTACCAATACCAACGCATGGTTACAGAGAAATTAATAATGTCTAAGAAACAAAGGTTACAAATAATGTATTCTCAACAAGATCACATTTTGAGACACGTATTGGTTTGGAAAACTAAGTTCGCTAATTTGCAACGAACGATCACAATAAACGAATAGCCATGCTCTTCATGCTGATACATCAAGATTCACTTTGCAATGAGATAATAATACTTCATTGTTGACATGGAAACAGACTTCAGGCATCTGAAGTACTAGGATATCCATGACTGCAAACAAAAACAAATAACCTTCTTCACAGACGGAGTACAAATAAGAGTACAAACTGACGAGATTGATAAGAAAGAACATCCATGGATTATTGTTTGACTAATTAAATTGATACAACTGAATTGCAATTGCAGTTGGTTGTGTTCTCTAAAGCCAGGGGCAACCACAAATGGTTATAGCAACTTTGAGAAATGAAAAAAAAAATAATGCCATGCTCTTGAGGTTGATAAATACAAAGACTAATTCAGGAACGTTGTCCACAAACAGTGATTACTAAAATCTGTCACACTTATATTTTAGACGCGAGTCATTTTCACCAGCTTATTGTAAAGTATACGATCATCCCTTCCAGTGTTGCTCTCCAACAATGCACTTTGTACAAGTTCCTAAGTCCAGAAAGATAATTCGTCAAGAAAGAGAACGGGCAGTTACAAAGAACTATTACCAAATGAAGTATGCATCACCTTGACATCCCTGTGAGAAATGGAGTTTCCCAATGCATGCAGGATCAACCGTAAATCTTCAACCTACATAAAAGATAGAGTCGATAGAGCTTTAAACATTACATCTTTGTATAAATTTGATAATCATTAACAGCTCAGCTTACCCTGATGTAGCCCACTCGGTTTCGGTCAAAAAACCTGAAAGCCTGTGTTATAAGAAGAAAACGTCATAATTTAGTAACGCAACAAAATACCGATACATGTTTCACAAGAATGAAATTTAGAAGATAACATGCCTGCAGAAGTTCCTTATTTATGCTAATCGGAGTTTCTTTTTCTTTCTTCCCCTTTATGACCTTGGTGTCTTCCCTTTTCCCAGCGTCTGACTTGGTATCCATAGTCACAGTTGTTTTCGCGTTATCTTTTTGTTCATCTTTGACTTTTAAATTCGCAGTTATTGGAGTTTCCTTTTCTTTCTTCTTTATGCCCATCTTTGTGCCTTTCTTATTCTCAGCCTCCAACTTGGCGTCTACACCTGCAGTAACCTTAGCATTATCTTCTTGTCCATCTTTCACTTTCCCATCCACGTTTATAGACTTCACATTTAAGTTAACTTTCTCAGCCTCAGCTTTCTCCTATAAAAAAAAATATAACTTAGGACATGTGGCCAAAGAGATCAATACTTAAGTTTCAAATAAGGAAAAACCAGAACTAACATCATTATTTGCATCGTCTTTGGAGCTTGCATCTGCCATGATTTCATCTTCATCAGGAATCTCTTCAGGATCCTCTTCCGGTTCTTCCTCAGGATCTTCTCCCGGTTCTTCCTCAGGATCCTCTTCTGGTTCTTCTTCAGGATCATCCTCCGGTTCTCCTCCTTCAGGATCCTTGTCCGGGTCTTCCTCCAGCTTTGATTCATCTTCTGGATTTATTTCCACATTGTCAATAAGCATGTTTTCTTCCTTACGAACAGTTTCTTCATCCACTAGGGAGCCCTCCTGTAAGGTTTCAGTTTTAACTGATTTCCTTTCCACAGTGACGTCTTCTGTCTTTTGACGCTTAGGGGATGATTTTTTAGCAGATGATGATTTCTCCTTTTTATTGTCGGACATTTCTTCCCTCTGCCTCTTCTTTTGGTTCCTCTTAGCCACAAACTTGATCCGTAATTTCTATGACACGAGAAAGAAGGGATCAAAGAAACAGAAGCAAATGAAAGCAAGTGGAATTTAAATATAGTATTCTTAACAAATACCAACCTGGAGAAACATTAATATCCGAGAACCCATTTGATATTGAAGCATTTCATAAAATGTTTCAGCAAATATAGATAGCTGCCAAAAAGAGAAATTCAAGTAGTGAACCAAGTTATATGGCAAACGAATACAGGATAAGAGCACGAGGTGAAGGGTCCGTTTTATTGGGGTATCAGTATGAGCGCCCCACACCATGTGATTCAGTGTTGGGCTCCTCGGAATCGAAACGCCATTGGGAGCGAAGCACCTTTAATGTGTTTTTATTTCGTTTTTAAATTCGTATTACTGTTCCTCCACCTACTTCAGTTCCAAAACTATTTACTTTATAAATAGAAATTAATTAGGTTTATGAGGTATTCTTGTTAATTTGTCATTACTTATTAGCATAAAAGACAGTTTACGTACTTAAAATTAAATAATCTTCAGCACAACTAAAATCAGCTTTTGACTAACATCTATGTATTTATAAAAAATATTTTATTATTATGCAATTTTTTTTAATTGAAAATGGTCGACTGTCAACCACAACAGGTTGACTCTTGGTGTTACAGTGCAGGAGAGAAAGTAACGTAGCGCTGATGGTGGATACCTCCGCTCTACCAGTAATTAAGAATTCACATACCTCGAATGTTGATTCTTCAATATCTTTATCACTATAATCCAAGAGTGAATCCAGTGAAAGTGACAATGAACGCAACTGTTGCATAGAATGTGACATATTAATGATGCATGAAGATATGGAAAACTGAACAATTTGAACCTAAAAAAAGTTTGCAATATTCATAGGATAGAAAACGAATATGCATAAAAAACACTTACTTTAGAACTCCTGCCCCCTTTTGTCTGCAGAATCAACCCCGGATGCCTAGGAGGCTCCTCAACCTTTTTCTTATCTTTCACCCCTTTAACCCTTGATTCAGCTTTACCATCCTCGACTTTTTTCTCTAGCCCATCCTTTGATTTGACATTATTGTCTTCATTCTCGATCCCCCTTTTAGCAGCTTTCTTTTCCTCCGTCACTTGATTGTTCCCGCCTTTATTTCTATTTTCATTTGAACCACCCATAACCTTTTGCTGCTCAAAGACTGATTGATTGGTATCTAATTTCACTTCACTTCCTTGATCTCCTGAGGCTAAAGTTTCCTCCACAATAGCCGCCCCCTTTTCGTTTTCCTTACCCACTTTATTATTATCATTGGCATCCTCAGAAGCTACCTTTTCCTTAGCAACCCGTTTAATTATTTTCTTCTTAATGGCAGTTTTAACGGTTGCACCAGCTTTTTCTACATTCTTCAAATCTCTCGTATCATTTTGTTTAGGTGCATTTCCGTCCAGGTCTTCATCAGCAACAGTCTTTTTGGTAACTTTCTTTATAATCTTCTTTCCACTACCAGGTAAATGAACCTCTTTCTGAGTCTTCTTTCCTGAGCTATTGCCTTCATCAACCCTCACAAGCCCAGCTTTCTTCTCATTTAGGATATTGCCCTCCTCTTTTCCAGCTTCTTTTGCTCTATCTTTGGTGCCAGCTTTTCCTTTTCCAACTTCTTTAGTTTTAGCTTCAATGCCCGCTTTTCCTTTTTCATTAACTTTTGATGTTGATCCAATTTCTTTCTTCTTTTCTGTTTTCTCAACCTTTTTCAACATTTTGGTTGTTCCGGCCTCTTTTTCTGCTCAGAAGTAACAGAAATAAAATATTACAATAACCAAAAGCAGAAATGAAGTCCCAAGTCAGTTATCGTTCAAATGTTACCTTTCAGATCTTGCTTTTCACGCAATTTCTATACACAAAAAAAAAAAACAAAGAAAGATGTTAGCATCAAAAGTCTGTTCTACAATCTAATCTAGTATTTTGTGAGCACTTGTTTGCAATGATTTATGGTCCTTCAGTTAGAAGGTTCTTATTTTAACTTTTTTTTAGGTTATAAAGGATAGTATAAACACGGTGTAAAATAGGAAAAGACATGTCTTAGTTCAGGACATGTCCCAAAATAAGGCTTATCGCCGAATTTTACTTTATCCTTTTAGGGATGACATAAGAAACACTATACCTCTCTTTTGAGAGCATGAAGCCGTTCTCGCTCTTCAATAGACTTCTTGTGGGCAAACCACTGAGCTCTCCATGTATCTATTGAAGGCAAGCAGTCCGATAAATCAGGGATGTAGAGCACAGTAACTTCCTTGTGGCTAAAAAGTCCATTCTTCCCTACTCTGTCATAGTGAAACTGCAAATGTCCAAGAAAATGGTTTATGTACATTAGACACATAGGATATATATTAATTATTGATAATAACTATAATGAAAATTATATAAATAAACAATAGGCACCTCAAGAACTGGATTCCAATGTTGACAGTTCTTAAAGTCAAGGCTTGTGAACTCCTTCGAATACCTAGAGATTATAACTTATTTATACAAAGAAAGGAACATAGGAGATTCTTAATGAAATTGACAACACAAAAACATACCTCAAAAGAGTTTGAACTAGAGCAGATTTATCTACAGAAGGACTGTTGCCATCAACAGTGTCCCATGAACCTCCAATTGCCATTATGGAATTACCATCTTTAAGAAATGCAAACCTAAGCATATTGCAAAGATGAGGAATGCGGTCCTCGTAATTTCTTTCAGATGACAGTTCCTCCCAAGCATTATGACTAAGGCCACTCATTAAAAGCATCTGAGCCAAACAACCAAAAAAAACCAAGGATGACATAAGATTATACTTGTTGGAAACCGATCTACTGAATCATTAAGTATGAGAGCAATATAAAAAATACCAGAATTTAAGTGAAGCCTACTAAAGTGATGCATAAAGAGAAAATTGGTAGCCAGCATAAGATGCAAAGTGCATATGACGATAAAAAGCTTGGGGTAAAAATTACGTTTGAACACTATAAATCTTTACCAAAACCCTAAAGTATCAATAGGCAGACGAATTACAAAAAGTCTGGCCAAAATGCTATCAAATCCAAATGTCAGCCCAACAAAACATTTCGCTACATCGAGGTCCCAATAGAAAAGGATTGATACCATTAGTAGCATCTGTCAGTTTCTACAATTCAAGGAACCAAAAAGTGTAACAAAATACCATATGGTCTTGTAGCACATAAAGGCATTAGTAGTTCTCATCAAACAATTATATAGATCTTAAAAACCAAATTCACTCAAATAGTAACCCATCAGAGTGAAGCATCCATCTAACTAACATAAAAGCCAAAAAAGTTAAAAACACAATCAAGATAAACCGTCAAATTAATAGAACTTGGGATACCTAATCACTGAAAGTGTTCTTGAAAGCAATCAGTTGTACTTTAAGCACCGGAAAGTGTTGATGACTCGATAAGATTTGGGTTATTAAAAGAACAGACACATAAAAATCTATCAAAATTCATGCTTTCAATGATTAATTATTTCACCAAGAATAGTGAGATATCTCCTGAAACTGTTTCAATACTGATCTTTTCTTTTAATTCAAGATCGTTTCCAATATTCAGATTTTTGTATGAGACTGTGAATAATAATGCATCCTCTGATGCACCGTAGTTTGTGTATTCAATATGTTATTACTTCAGGAAATATAAATGGAGAAAGCCATTTCCTTTCTCAAAAATCTCGCTTCATTTTGTTCCATTTATTTAGTAGGGTACAGGTTATCTCTTAGGGCAGGTCCGTAATACATCATTAACAATATCAATACTTCTTATTTTCAATGTTGGTTTATACCAACTTTATCTAGAGATCAAAGTATATTTTGGACTAAACAAACACATGGTAGTCATCAATTGCTCAGAGTTGAATATATCTACCTACCTTTGCATTCCACCGAGTAGTTCCTGTCTCCAACCTTACATGAGCATCAACCAGTGCTTTAGTGGATGCTGACACATGTTCAGTTGACTTCTCCTCTAACACAAAATTATGTACGAAACTGTTCAACAATATCAAATTGGTTATATCTTTGTTCCTCTAATGTGAAACCGTCCATAGCGGGGATAAAGCATCAAACTACCGGGTCTAATGACCGTTGACAATAGACATGAACAAAATAAAATGCAAAAAAAAAAAAAAAGAAAAAAAAAGCAGAAAATGAATAGATACAAATGAAAAAATGAACATAGCAGGAGCAACAATACCTGATTGGAGTATTGAAAGGAACGTTAAGGTTTTCCCTTGACCAATTTACAACCACCTGAAAATATTTATCTCTCAAGTCAATTCATAAAATAAGAAGAGGGAGAGATGCTGGATCGGTGAAACACAATGCACCTTAGAACATTGTGGAGATACATATAGCCTAGGATACCGCTTATCCATGGACAAATAATCCCTCTCAACATCTGCTACATTGGATGAATAGACCTGCATATATAAGAGAATATATCATTAAAAATGTGTGGTAAGAAGCATCCATTTACGAGTTTGATGAACAAATAAGCACATTCAGTAAGCACGAACGTGTAAAGATTTCGGTATATGGCATAGTTCTAAAGAGCTAAAGTCTACAACTTTCGAAGAGAATGATCCATACACGGAATGAGAAATCGGAATTAAGTAAGAAATCAACAGTCGATCTTCATCGTGTCAACCGAAAACCACCTTAAACACAAATACCAGTGAAATCCTTGCAAGGGTTCGATATATGATAATCAAGGTGTTAGAGACCATAATTGAAAGGCAGAAAGACTATGAAGTGAAGATGAATGGAAAATTCACATGGATGACAGTGCATAAGAAGTTATCGTCGGTAAAATAAAGCTCACGGGAAGAATAGAAGATCAGGACAGTCAATATATGGAAACTTAACCCTCACTAAATTCAACAAAAGAAGGCACATCTTTTCAAAGAAAGAGGCATATTAAACGAGAAAGGCCTCTGTGTAAGGCTTTTTACCTTGCAGACATATTCTCTTCGTTTTTCTTTAACAGGTGAAGGACGCCTTCAGAGTATAACAGAACACCAAGTTAGTTATTAAAGCTGCAAGATACACTAGCAGCTATACATGCAGAACTATAGCAGGCACAAAGTAAGCAACAAATTCCACCTATGTGAAGCTTCAATAAGCGGTGATTCCCGCCTTAAAGACCTCCTAGCCATTGCTGATGACGAACGACCTCGGTCCCTGGAGCTTCTAGGAGGAGTTCTTTCAAGTCTAACTTCGGGAGCATGTTTCAGCTCCCTATCTTTATCCTTCACTTGCCGTTCCCGTTCTCTTTCCTGTTCCCTCCTACGCTCCCTTTCTCGCACTCGTTCCCGTTCCCTGTCTCGTTCCCGTTCATGTTCTCTTTCTCGGTCCCGTTGTCGCTCCCGTTCCCGTTCTCTGTCACGCTCCCGGGCACGTTCTCGTTCTCTCTCTCGTAAAATCTCCCAACGAAGATCTTCCTCTCTTCGTTCAACTTCCATAGCAGATGGCATATCAGCCTTGTCACCAAACCTTGCATAACCATCACGTGTCAAAATGCCACCTGGATAATCTGAGTCAAGAGATGTGCCATGAAGAGCCTTTCCTGAAGTATAAGCCCTGCCAGGAGGTAGACCAACTCCATATCCAGGATTCGCAGAACTATGAGAATAAACGAGATCTTCAACATCTAGCCCTGGAGCAGCGTCTAGAATTGATGGAGCACGTTGGGTTCCACTTATCCTTGATAAAGTATGAAAATCAGCATCCATTCTCCCACCATAAGGCAAAAGTTCTTCACCCGCATGACGAACAGTTGCTGCTCTTACAGATAGAAAATCATCTTGTCTGCCAGAATATGTTTTGCTACTTAGTTTTCAAAGAATCAACTTATAAATATTCACATCAATAGATTCTTTGGTAAAGTTCTATGCCATCAGCACTATGTACATCTAATTCAATCTAAGTTATTAGTAGTCACGAGTTATGGAGACATTGAGCAGAACATAAACAAAAAAAAACAACCACCCATGAACATGGTACAAATATCTTACAAAATAGCAACAGCAATAGATAAAAGGCCAAAGTATTTATTTCAGATGTTAAGGAGTACTGTACCTAGGACCCCCATCTACAGAAGCAGGCTGAAGTGATTGGGTAAGTAGCAATTCTTTCCGAAGCACTGCTGCTGCATCGTAACGATCATAAATATCCGTCTGTCCAGAAAACATTACATGGTCGATGCATGAGGGTCAAATAGATGTACCAAGTGTCAGGAGACTATCAGAGAATTCTGATGTACAGATTTATACGAAAGGTTAGTAAGTATACATCAGCAAATGCACAACCTGACGTTGACGACCAAAAGCAATTGAATCAGCAAGACGAGCAGCTGCCTCATTTTGTAAATCTCTTCCAGAATATGATGCGAGTCGTTCAGCATATGGAAGTCTATCCTCCAAAAGGTAGTCATTCAGATGATCAGGGTATAGCTTTTCTCCTTGCTGGCCATACTTATGGGTAGCTGCAGTGTAGTCCCTGGAGGCGTATTTTGGAGAGTCTTGCATGGTTGAGTCATAACCACTTCGACCTTCCAAATCAGATGGTCCAGCTCCTTTAACGCTTGTTGCTGGGACCTGTGATAGATAGCATTAAGTTCTCATACTCTAAATTGTAAAACTCAATTACAAGATACTCATATTCATAACCATAAACAATACTGTAAGATGCTACAAGGCTTGCAGAAACTCACGAAAATTTCCAAAACAGGTAAGAATAAAGAAACCAGACTCGAAGAATGAAGAACGCATAAATTTCCTATTTCTAACTGTGAAGAGAACAAGAGCTTCAAACTACAACGGGATTAAAAGGTTATTTGATGATAAGTAAAAGTACCAAAATAATCATAAGCAATTCTTAGAAAGGGTCAAATATCAATTTCTAATATATCAAGAAATGAAGTTTAGCCCGGCAAGAAATATTAGAATCAACTGGCCTCTAATCATCGATAATCACAACAGCATATAAAGCTGCACAAAGTTGGCTGGGGAAAACACTGTTCATAACAGGGTTTTTATCCCTCGCGATACACGTGACTGTATTACGGTACGCCTCCTTTAATTAGAACATTTATTTCGCCCCCTCAACGTTAACTAATTCTACTTTTTCCCCTTCAATTTAATTGTTAACTTTTGTTTACCATGTTTTTTTTCCTTTGCTGTTTTTAGTGATGTGACCATTTTAGCCAGCAGCGAAGCGTGGATATGTTTTCGTAGTTTTTAACATATGGAAACAATGAAACAAAACTATGTGACAGACCTAGTGGCTGATCAGACACAACCATATCCAAAATATATACATACAGATTACAGATAAATGTTGTAAAGCAGTCGACGACTGGGATGCCCCTAACAAGACTCAAAACATTCTATAGACAATATAGTTCCCTAACCTGTAAAGCACTATTGAATGCCGATGAACCATACGCCGAAGTATATTGACTACCATGAGCTCCAGCAGACGAGTGTCTGCCTAACAGCGCTGCATGCCGTGATGGCTGGACATACCGTCAAATCCCGGTTCATCAAACCACATCAAAAAGTCAGAATACGCACACAAAAATCGAAAACATAACTTATCTAATAGTTAAATTATCATGATGACATTTATTTCTCAAAAGATGTTCCTAAGAGATTTATACTTTCTTAAACCCTGAACATATGGTTTCAAAACAACTATCACCCCAGAATTTTCCACAGGATAGTTAATGCAGATAAATTTTAGACTTAAAAGCTGTTAATATATATATATATAGGGAAAAATTAAATTAAGGACTC
>JANDBE010000048.1:41062045-41073693 GCA_024320915.1 Erigeron philadelphicus
CAATTGTATTTAATAGGTTATTAGAATATTTACATTATTGTATTATCATGGTTCTGCAACAACCTTGTAATTAATTTAACATTAATAAATTAACTTCACTTGAAATTTACATATTGTCTCGCCAGATTTATTTTACAAGTACTTTATTATTGCATTGTCTTAACCTATTTACATTGTCACCTTAATAAGTAATCCTCCAGATAACCTTGTATATGGTTTAGTGCAACTGGCAAATTGTCTAGTTCCTTGAACGTATTGCAAAGTGAACTCATATTGACATAGAGGTGTCTTCAGTAGTAGTACTGAAGTTTCAACAGCTTTTCCTTTGCCATTTTTCAACATATCTTATCTATGTTTATTATATTATTATATTATAAACATTTAGAATGTCATTTAATATCTCTAATATATATAAAAAAATTAGCAGGTTATATCTACATTTAACTTTATATAGTCACAAAAAATATAATTAACATGCATACCTTACAAATAACTTTTGATTCTAACTTTTTTTTCCTATCATAATAGTATCATCAAATTTTAACATTTTCTTTTTATTACTGTTAATTATATTATAAGTCATAATAACAACATAGTATGTGCAATCCGCGTATTACGCGAGATATAATCTAATTTTATAAAAATTATAACGAGAAGTCAAGGAAATAATAAGTCCCTTCAAGATTACTTGAGTTCTAGTGCTTTGTTAGATGATTCCTAAAAATACTAATTCTGTCGTTACGTTCTAAAAATGTGTTAACTCCAACTCATATCGGGGTGTAGAAGGTTTATTTGAAAAGTAAAATAGGACGGCAAAGGAAGCAACAAGGTGTATGTCGTATGGTGTTGGTTAATAGAATTTCTAAGAAGTCAAAGAGAACAAGTCAACGCAAATGGATTGGTGGAGGGAGCACAATGTACATACATGTGGACTGCCAGTCATCTTTAGCATGTCTAATTTTGAATATACATCATGGATGTGTATGTGTCACCCACCCGTGTTAGAAATATGGGTGCAAAATATGACAATGAATCCAAATCAATTCCTCTTGTCTCGATAGATGATGTCACAAATATATCCGGAGAAATTTTCATATATGTCTCATTATAAATATATAATTACATATGTATAAAGCATGCTTTAAAAGTATTATATTTATGCATTAAAAATTTACACCTAAAACATATATGTAATTATATCTTTAAAATGGAATATATATGAAATTTTCTCATCATAATAATAATAACATTGAATTAAAAAAAAAATAATTATAGAAGCCCAAGTTGCATGAGGTGTGGGCCATAATAACATTGTAGACATTATTAATTGGGTCGACGACGGTCCATTCAACAACCGTCCCTCTAAAATACATACATTACCATCTTCTATACTTTTTATTACATAGTAATCTTGCCCTACATTCCGTCGAAAATCAAAAGAAAAATTAACAAGAATGTCTGCTGCTACTGCTGCGAGAGTCCAAAGAGAAATAGCGCACTTTAACAAAGAAAAAATACCTGGCATGACGTTAATGGTGGACGAAAAGAACATTCGCCACCTCATCGCAACCATCCCCGGCCCTGTTTCCACTCCGTACGAGGGCGGAATCTTCGGTGTTGACATTCTTCTTCCAGGTCTCCCTCCTCCCTTCTTTTCCATATCTATCTTCTGTTTATATCTATATATATATATATATACACACACATGTTTTAATGGTAAAGGGAGGAACAGAAAGAGAGTTATATAGATTAGGCCCTAATGTTTTTATTAATAATGGGTGTGTGAGTGTGAGCATACCTTGATGTTAGGGGATTTCAGGTGTGATGCTGGTGTGTGAGAATGCCGATCACTCTAGCGAATTAGTACTATGAAGGACGGACTAATGTGGTGGTGGTATGTCATGTGCCACCATTCAGCTAGACGTAATTAGGTCAGAGATGATTGTCGTATGGCTGTACGTGTTGTATATTTTAGTGTAATTGGGTTAATTTGTTGATCAATAATGTCATAATAATATATCATATAGGAATGGAGGTGCGGAGTGCACGCCTATTTGAATTTATTATGACCTTAGGGGTTCGCCCCTAAGGTACGGGGGTCCGGGGGCAGCACCCCTGGAGCGGGGTCCAAGGGACGGCAGCCCCTGGCGGGGTCCAAGGGAACATATTGTTATAGTGAAAATCCCTCCGAAAATTTTATTTTCGGAACTTAAGGGACCAAAAGTGACAACTCGAAATCTCCATGTGATTAACTGTCGTTTAGGCAGTTATGGACCAATTTATCTATATCAATATCCCGTAATGTATTATCTGATCATTCTCTCTTCTTCTTTTTTTCCTGGTTCTTTCTCTCAAACATAAACACACAGAACATTCTTAATTCTCTGAATTGTATCCGATTGAATAGTTTGGGTGAACCGCCAAATTGATTCAATCTAAAAGTGATTACACGCCTTTCAGAGTTTGATTATATCCGGATTATCTGTTCGTTTTCGCGAATTTCCCAACAGTACGTTCAACTAACAAGCCCTAGAACCCCGGTTGAACCTTTTTGTCGAGTCTGAAGAGTATTTCCATCTTTATCGACACAAGCACTACCATCTCAGTCCAATACCAGAAAACAAACAATGCAATTTATTTTAGAATTTATAGCTCAGTCATCTTAGGAATGTATGTATAATGGTCTTTAACTGCGAATAGAGTGAGCATAATCAAGGAACCTCTGATATAGGAAATGGCTGTAACAGCCTGAAGAATGGTTATAACACTGGACCCTCGTATTATTAGTGTGTCATTTAAGCTTTACTGCCACATCTATTAATTGTACCCTGAATTCCATCGGGATACACAGATATCCCATAACTGTTGCAACTATTTAAGCGGGAACTTTTTGTTGAATTAATCAAAGGTCTGCATTCTTTGAGTGGTTTAATTTATTGGAACATGATATTAGAAATGTGTGAATTGAGCCTACTCACTTCTGCATCTCAAACGTGCCTTCATATAGTCTTAGATTTTCAAGCAATTATGTATATTCCACTGATGCTGTATCAATTTTATATGTTATGCGAGTGATAAAAAAATAGATGTTAATAGTCTTGTGGCTTCTTATGACAGATCTTACCCTACTCCAGCTTAGACCGTGCGTTCTATGATTTTTTTAACCTTATGGCTCTGTTATATACAGTCTCACGAAGTCACGAGTGATTAGATTAACTCTGTATGGTTTTCATAATAGTTACATCTTCAAGCCATATATGATCCTTATTGATGAAAAACCAAATGCACACATCTAGCCTATGTTCCCTTGTACAAGAGCGGATTGTTTTTAGCAAGATGTTTACTGATAAAGGATCAAGTATGATAGAAAATGCAAACCGCACAAATTACCTTCTATTCCTAATAGGAATATAGGATATCATTACCTTTAAAGGAAAAATGTTAAATATCAAATATGAGGATTATGTATTGCTGGAAACTGGAAATACTGGTAATACGAAATTACCACTAGACATAGATCTTCCAGATTTCATCTAGGAGAAGAGCTTGATATGTTACTTCCTGAGATAATCCTTAACTTTGGAGGCCTAATATCGGTCGGAAATTTTACATCTGTGTACCAAATTCATGCCAAGGTCTGGTTTCTTAATGATTAAGTGCATGTTGTTATAATTTAAGGAATCCTGTGTAGCATCTATTGCTTAGATGTATAATTAAAACCTATGCACGTAAACTGAACCTGCAACTTGATGAAAGCACTCGCAGACATTAATATTCGGGGAATGGCCTTAAATGATTGCTTCGTCATTAGCTTTTTTATTTTCCCTTTAAAATGTTGGACTTGTGGTTTCTCCTTTAGCTGTAGATGATTCACCATTACGATGAGATGTTTCATGCTGATTGGTGATTGATCATAATCAATAGATCATCACTATTGGATGATTCAGAAAGCCAAATGCCTCAAGTGTAATAAGAGATGGTCCTTCCCTTTCCTTGATTCTATATGTTATGGCTTATGTGTTTTCAGTTGTATTCCATCTCGTTCTTAGGGAACATTAACTTTACGACTAATTAGAAACTTGGGGTTTTTAAGAATTTTGAGTCAGGCCAAGTAGTGCTTTAGAACAAAGATGTATTATTGAATTGAAAGGTTAATTATAGCCACACTCGTATACGCTTTGATACTACACGTCTCACCTGATAAATGTTTATTTTCCTGATGTTTGCAGAAGCGTATCCCTTTGTACCTCCTAACATGAGGTTTACTACGAAAGTTTGGTAAGTATTTAGCATCAACTCCCCGGGAGTCCAGTATTGAAATTTAATATAGCTTTATTTAGTTATTGAAAAATATACATTCTAAGATGTAAACCTTTTAAAATCCAAGGCATCCAAACATCAGTAGTCAAACGGGGGCTATATGTCTTGATATTCTAAAGAACAACTGGAGTCCAGCTCTAAACCTGAAAACTGCTCTGATCTCCCTACAAGCTTTGTTGTCAACCCCAGAACCCAACGATCCCCAAGATGCTATTGTTGCCAAGCAGGTCTTACACTGTACCTCCTCACTTAGGCTTTTGTTTTTGACCTCCTTTTCAACTGACGGTACTTACTTTCCCCTCTGCAGTATCTTAGCGATCATGCTACATTCGTTACTACAGCTCAGCGTTGGACAGAGGACTATGCAAAGGCTTCATCCACTGGGTTCAGTGCTAAGGTATGATCTAGAGCTTTTCGACAAAGATTGTTTAATATGTTTATAAATAGAGAACTTAATTGTACCTTAAACTTTATTCGTAATCTGGTTACTTGTCATGTAGTTGCTAGATTAAGGGTCAAGTGAGTGGTTCTCACTCATTGTTGGAGTCTTGTAAGTGTATGAGTCTGTAATAGTCAACTTAGCAAGCAGCTAGTCGCCTGACTTTCATGTTATTAATAATTATAACCATAGTACTCTTTTTTACCAAAAAATAGAAAACTTAATCTGCATGAGTTGTTGGTTGCAGGTGCAAAAGTTTGTTGAAATGGGTTTTCCAGAAGTTTTGGTAAACAAGACATTGGAAGCTGTAGGTGGTGATGAAAACATGGCGCTAGAGAGGCTGTGTCCAAATTAGAATGGTGCTAGAAAGGCTGTCCAAATTAGAATCACCTACCTATTATGGAGTATATGTGGTTTTCTGTATAGCCGGTTCTTTGACATCATATACATTATATTAAATTCATGGTAGCTTGCCATTTGATTTAACTCAATGAAAGGGTGAACTGAAACTCTAGTTTGAAACTGACTTGATCTTTCAGATCTTGTGAATTTGGAAATGTTGCTGCGTACATACCGTATTAGCCTTGATATCAGCTAGAGAATAGAGATTCACATGTCATTTAGTGTGTTACCTACTTTCATATACAATAAGGAAATTCATGAAATTACAAAAAAGACTTTTAACTGTTGCTGCCTTGGATGATTAAATAACGAAATACACACAAACCTTAGTAACTTACATGCGGATTATAACCCCGAGCGAGTTATATACAATTTGATTTTTGCTACACAGAACATCAAAGGGAGCTAGATGAGCTCCAAATTATGTTTTACTTGAGCTGCATCATTGTACAGAAAAGTCGGTCAGACTAACAAGAGATTGACCATCTCTTCAAAAATCACATATACTAAAATTTTAACCTCACTCTGCCTTCGTAACGACTTAATGGACTAGCCATATGTAGACTAATTATATATGAGTTAAGGATTTTATGAGTACTTTGATCATACCAGGAGTATGAAAATTCTTTAGTCGTGTGAAATTTTACTTTGTGTAAAAGAGAACATAGGACCTAGAAACGTCTACCAGAAATATCATTATACAAAATTTACAGTTTTACACATATGGAGGATATGTAGAACTAAGCATGCCTATGATTCAAAATGACAGACACTAGACATCACTAAAGGTGATTGGTGACAGAGGAGGTGATGAAAACATGCCCTTATCTTTCCTCAGATCCAAAGTTTCTGTTTGCTTTGATGTCAATGCTGCATCACTTTGATTGCTGGAGGGTACTGGAAGTGTATATGATACTTCAGACACTGGCAATTTCTTTGTGTCAATAATATCTGGCTCACCTTTGAATGTCACCAAGGGAGCCGAGAACCCTACTTTTAAAGGTTTCTTGGAAGCCACTTTTGCAGGAGGCCTTGGGAGTTCATGGAGTTCACTAATTACAGGTAATGACACCACACTGGCACTAAGTGATGGTTCTAAAGTTGACAACGGCTGAGTGAATGTCGTCCGTAAAACAGAGCCAGACGTAGGCAGATGTCGTGGTGTTGATCCTATTGGACCACTTGCATAAAGCGGCATTTTCATTGACTGTGAGTCACCATTTAATGGACCAGAGAATGCATATCTTTTTACTTTCTTGGCACTAGAAACTGAATGGGGCTCCATTTGGACTGTAGGACGCACTTCTGTTTGAGGAGCTGGTAATGGAGTGGGTTTTCCTGATAGTTTTTGCAATGGCATTGAATGCCAGATATTAGTTGGTGGTTTTGGTTGAGGATGTTGAGTTTCAAGTGTTGGAGCAGTTGAATTCTTCTGGAGAGGTGTTGGGAGAACATAAGTGTTCAACTTTCGTGTAGATGACTGGCGCATCTGTCGATATCTTTCATTTGGGTCAACAGAAGTCTCCAGAGAAAGTGGAGCTGATTTGCTTCCTTTGTTAACATCTGTAGTGAATTTAGATGAGTTCCATACAGGTTTTTCATTCATATGTACCTGCAAGTCCAAAATGATGTACCTGGTGGTGTCAAAATACAAAGAAGAGAAGAAAAAAAAAAGGTAAAACAAAAAATCTCAATGTACAAACTTTAGGCTTGCTAGAACAGGAAGTGTCGTTTACCTTGTCTGGATTCAGTGGAGCAACCTGTGGAAACATAGCGCCTTCATTATCCAACTGCATAAATATAAAAAATAGATTACTTCAAATGATCAGAATGTTTAACCATTTAAAAAGTTACAGAAAGTAATAAACCTAAATCACAGTGCAGATACACGAACCATTTAGTTACACAGTCAATTTAGTGTTTAATCTAATACATGTCACTGTTATGTTTCAACAGTCCAATTTAGTGAAGTATGTCAAAAAACATCAACCGACCTTTTCTCACAATACTTCTATTGCATAACATTATAAACTTTGTAAATAATTTTTTTTGTTTGAACGGCCAACAAATAGAATCACGCTAGTACTCCAAATTCAGAAGAAACCCAATAATTTGCCCGCCCATAGGCACAACAACAAATTATTGGTAAAACCCGCACGCCTCAAAGATCGAACCCTGGTCTCTAAGAGAGAGAGAGAGAGTCTCTTATCATTGGCCTCCATGCCGATTGGGCAAAGCCCAACTGACTTGTAAATTAATCTCCTAATATAAATATAAACTGTAAAGGTTTTCTAACTCAGTCGAACATAGCTAGAAAATGAAATTCTTGCCTCCATTGATTTTCCTGTGGTAGAAACCTCATTCTTCTTAACGCTAGTGCTGCGGTCAATAATCAACTCGGGATCTTCGAGTGTGTCATAGTTATCATCACTGTCATCTTCGTTATCTTCATCATCGGTCAGAAAAACAGAATCTCTATCATCATCTTCAAGCCCACTAAAGTTGTAATCAATATGCTGTTGTTCAGTTGTTAATTTAACATGTGGCTCGATTGCTTCAAGAGATTTAAGAGCCTTCCTGAAAAAACACATCTGTTTTCCAACATGTAAGAGGGTGTCACCAATGATCATTTATAAATTTCATTAACATTTCATAGATGAAAACCTGAGCAGCATAGTGCCGAGCTGCCTGCGTTAGAAGACTACGAGATTGCCCACTTTTTAAAGATTTCATACGGAAAATAAATAATGTAGCATCTTCATCAAATTCATCCCGGGCTGATTTCAGCTGGCGAGAAGAAACATGTTCTCCTTTGCTGCTTTTCCACCTTCCAGTGTCATATTGTATTTTCAAAGCTTCATATTTAGTCCTGGGAATAGAAAGACAGGGCAGAAATTTGTATAATTAACAAAACCAATATCAACAAAAAGCATGAAAAGGGAGGAAAAAAATATATTCATTTCAGACCTTTTTTCATCACATTGCCTTTTCATCTCCTGCAAAAGAATGGACAAGAAATGTAAATTATACTATAAAACTGATGCACGGTATGTTAGAATACAAGAAGAGAAACTACAGACCTCGACTATACGTAATTCATTAAGAAGAGATTCCGAAGGAATAGTGATTGTCTGATTAATATGTGAACGCTGAACGAAACAATTCAGATGGTCATGAAAAAAGCATATAAATAGAAACCTAGCAAATTAATTCACTTGTACACTGTAAGAACCCACATAATTATCAAGCTGCTTCTGGACATCAAACTGCACTTTTCCCAGCATTAGCAAGATTCTGCCTGCAAAATGATTGTACATAACAGAATTTGAGAATACGAAGAAGCTAATACAGACTAAGTTTCACAAATAACTTGACAATGAACAGATACATTGTTAACTTCTACTCACCGCTGTCTTCATCATCGCTCAGTGCAGTTTTTTCAAGAAGACAACCACCCATTTCCTGAAGAGATTCCGAGAATTCTGAAATAGATTGCCAGGATTAGCAAAGATGTAAGTAATACTGCCCATGATGATGGGTAGACGAACAAATGAACAATATCATGGAAGAAGCTGAGGTAAAAAGCACCATGCTTGTAAGTTGTAAGAGCTAAATAAGAGGAAAAAGAAACCCCTAAAAAAACAATTGACCTGGTACGGACAACTTTGAAAATTCTAATGTTCTTAGTGACCTTCAGATTTTCGTAGTTAGTCAAATAACTAACAGAACAGATGGTTTATCTTGATGTTGTTTACATCATTGCCTAAAAATTGGAAAAATAAATAAATTGGGTGTGTTTAGGTAAAAACTTGGGTCACGTATTCGAAAATAGTTAATCGTTAAAAAAACTGAAAACTAAAGCATTTCCTAAAACTAAACACACCCGAAAACATAGGCTATAAGCTATCAAGAGATCTTTAAACCTATCCTAACCAGACAAGTAAATTAACTCTACAAACTGTCCAACATATACAAGCAAAAGTAGAAAAGTTTCATCAGCCTTAACGAATGATTAACTGTCGCGGTCTAAAGCGTTCGTATATGCTTTTATAATCGAACTCCAATCAATTTTCGTGTCTAGCAACGATACAAACAATTACATAACCGGAAAGAAACAAATATACAACAGATAAATAAATTTAAAAAAAAAAAAAATACCATAAGCATTGTTGGTAGTAGTGGCAGCAGCAGAAAGTAAACTATCATAACAATCTCTCATATCTTCCATATCCTACATACAAATAAAAAAAAAAAGTCAACATCAGCCACCCTGCCTAGTCAAAGTTGACCAATTGCATATTTTCATCAGATACTTCAACAACTATAACTCATAATTATCATAAAATTTAATTAACAAATGAAAATTCAAAAAATGTAAATCTTACAGTAATTTCTATAATTGTAAAAAAAAAAAAAAAAGAGGTAGTGACTACCTGAGTAGCTTGAGCAAGCTCATCATTTAATTGAGCAAAAGATGATTGAATATCGTTGCGATGACGTTTGTGTAACCCTAATCCACGTACTTTTCTGAACGGGCTCTTCATTTTGATAATTATTAATTTATTTATATATAATGATCCAATAATAAAATGGAATGGAAGGGATTATGTATGATCTCAGGGAGAAATATTAGATATAGATAGATACAGATATAATAATAATGAAGAAGAATTGGGTTTGAATGAGTCGAAAAAATGAAAATCAAATGAATGAATTGAATGAATGAAGGGGAGTCAATGCTTTGTTATTATTATTATTTTGAATTATGACAATATAGTTTCTCTTTCTCTTGTCACATCATATTCTAAATCCGCGTATTATTATATTATCTCACTCATTTTTTTATGAACCTCTATATATAGTTTCTCTTTCTCTTGTCACATCATATTCTAAATCCGCGTATTTTTATATTATCTCACTCTTTTTTTAAGACCCTCTATGTATATGTTCTCTTCTTCTTTTATACTTATGTTTTAGGATTACTTTATTAATAATTTGGGAAAATATTAGTCGGTTTCCTAATAAAAGATACTCGCACATTACAACGTACGTATATAATTCATTATTCTTTGTTTACGCATAAAGAGTGGATACAACAAATGACATCAAAAACCGGAAAATACTCAAATTTACTGTTATCTTACACCAAATACGTATATTTATTTTATAATTTCATCAAATGAGTATATTATACCCTTTTTTTTCTTAATATACTTACTTAATACATTCAGTCAAATTTTATATTCTTTTCTTGACTTAATAAACAAAAATAACCGTCAATTCCTTACTTTTTACTTAATACATTCAGACATTATTTATTCATTCATCCACTTAATATATCCAACACTTATAAATTTTGACTCATAGGTCGTAAGCCGTAAGTCGTAACTTTTGCATGTATAGTCTCCAATTTTTTTCATATAAAATATGGCTTTATAATATTAATACATAAAAGAAGAGTTAGAAAATTTTTAAATCTCCACGAATGATCGTGAGTGGTCGCATACTCATAAATAGTTAGTTTTGTAAGAGAAGGATAGGTGGATTGTGAATGATTCCAGATAAATAGTTGGCTTGACATGTGTTAATCATCTAACTTATTTATGGGTGTTAAGTGAATACTTACTTTGATAAATTTATTGGTCTCAGTATATGTAACGAATATCACCCGTGAGTCAAATTTATGAATAAAAGATTGTTTTGATATACTTATGTTTAACTAAAGAATCACTTTTTTGGTGCGATCCTCAAATGTTTTCAATGTTTGCAATATATACATGTGACTTTTGCATAATTTTAACGCAGATGTATCTTGTAACTTGTAAGTCTATTGATCTTTTATCTATTTAATGGCTTATATAGTTATATCATTGTAGGGGTAAAGATATACTTATTTGATCGTAAATAAAGGTATATAAAATCTCTCCAATGTTTACACTATAATATTAAACTACATTAACAGTCTTTTTTGTTGAAAACTACATATGAGAATCGTTTAAAATATTTTTAATGATTAAATTATATTAGTTTTTATCTTTTAAAGTATCTTCATTAATCATTTACATCAATTACTTTTATATAAATAATCTACACTACTCGAAACCGTCTCAACCACCAATAATAGCCCCTTCCACCATACCATCGTTGTCATGACCAATGTCTCATTGCGTGCGTACAGTGCTAGTCTTTCATCTGTGTAAATTGCTTCATCATGTACAGTGGCGGCTCAAAGATTTTGGAGGCCTCAAACCAAATCAAATTTGGGGGTCTAGTTCGTTTCCATATAAATTAAAGTAAAATAAAAAGTAGCTCGACTTTTATTATTCAACTACCAGTAATAAAAAATGCAGATGTTGATGCAAAAACTAAAAAAGTGTTACTGCAATGCAAATTATATAATGATATTTAGTTCAAAATCCATACATTAAATCTAATATACAGAATATTAAAGCCTTAGATTTTTGGGGGCTTAAATGATCGCGTAGTC
>JANDBE010000048.1:41580188-41591070 GCA_024320915.1 Erigeron philadelphicus
GAATTTTATATAATATTATGTATTTATTTTATACATTATATTTGTTTGTTCACTAAATTAAAAGTGTAATGTAAATATGTTGGGAGTGTATTGGAATGTATTGAATGTATTGGGTAATGTTAGTGAATTGAGAAAAATGTATTCAAAAGAGGTTTTGTTGATATAGTGCTAATGTGACAGTGTATTGGTTAGTATTGAAAGTGACCATTAGAAGTGCTCTTATACTGTCGAAAATCTTACAATGTTTAATGGTCGATGACACTTACGAGTGACATCTTTTATATGTCGACATGCATACGAGTATTAACAAAATGTGGGGTGAGTTATTTTGAGGGATAAAGATCCTCTAAAGTTATCCTATTTACTAGCATGTCCCATCTATGAAGTTGTCACAACTTTAGAAGATCCTTATCCAATTACACCTTCTATCGAGATCCATGTTATACATACACTTACGTTCTAACAATATCTCGTTTAAAATCACCGAAACAAGATAAATAAAAAAATGTAGATAGTTAGGCCATCATATATTCACAAAATGTTAAGCATTTCTCTTTAATTTTACCAGTTTTATACCCAAAGAAATAAGAAGTCCCGAAACTCATAATGTTAAAAGGAAATACGAAAAGAGTAAATAGTAGTGCAATAGCGTATAGCAGTCCCTATATATATAGCAACAGAAATTCCAAGATGACGTAGACAGTTTGACCACTTTCTGAATTTCCCGGTCAAATATGGCTACCATCCGCAGTCCATCCAAATACATACTTGTCATTCAAAACTTACCCACAATCCCTCCCTATATTATATTTAAAAAAAATAAATAATAGACATATTAACTCTAATCACCTGTTTTGTTTTTGTTTTTTTATTTTTGATTTAATATATCACATCTCATGATTCTTATCTCACTCTTCTAGCAAGTATAAGCCAAGTCTTTATTCAACAATTTGCAGCCCCATTTTTCTGAATTCTTATTACATATCTACTACTACTATTTCTTTTTTGTTTTCTTTATAAATTTCCAATCTTGATGTATGACCCCATTTGTTTACTTGGTCTTCTTTTTAGCTCCAAACACACACACACACACACACACACATATACACACAGTCAGTCAAGGGTTTTAGGTGAGAAAATTTATAATACTTTTAATCTATCTCTCTACCTCACAATAATAATAACAATAACTACTACAATTATGATTGTGATGTGTTTAGAGTATTATTATTATTATTTGGCTTTTATTTCCTAGAACCATCCTCACATGGCTATAATTCATTTCTCATTATTTTTTTTTACCTCTAAAAGATAATAATAATAATAATTGATAAAAAGATATGTTTGGAGGAGAACAAGAACCACCTAAACCACAGCCAGACCCACAGCTGCCGGTGGCAGCTGGGGGCGAAAACCGGAAAATATACTCGAGGTCGGTTTCATGGGCTGCTGGAAAGGCAAGGGCTAGTTTGCCTCCTCTGCAGCCCCTTACGGTTTCCAGACCGAAAGCCGAGGAGTGGCCACGGGCCGGTTCTGATGATCTTGGGGTTTGGCCGAATGTTGCTGCTACCACACCTGGTGTTAAGCCTAGACCACCTGCTCTTCCTTTGAACTTAGATAACAAGTTAGGAAAACCACCTAGGGAATTTGAATTCAAGAAAGACAAACTTGCCTTTTTCGATAAAGAATGTTCTAGGATCATTGATCATGTGTTTCTAGGAAGTGACGCGGTTGCCAAGAATCGAGATGTTCTTCGACAAAATGGGATTACCCATGTTTTGAACTGTGTCGGATTTGTGTGTCCAGAGTATTTCAAGAATGATTTGGTGTATAAAACACTTTGGCTTCAAGACAGCCCTTCTGAGGATATTACGTCTATCATGTATGATGTTTTTGACTACTTTGAGGATATCCGTGAGCAAAACGGGAGGGTTTTCGTGCACTGTTGTCAGGGCGTATCGCGGTCAACGTCTTTGGTCATAGCATATCTCATGTGGAGAGAAGGTAAAAGCTTCGATATAGCTTTTCAAGAAGTGAAAGCAGCACGAGGAGTGACTAACCCAAACATGGGTTTTGCTAGCCAGCTTTTGCAGTGTCAAAAACGGGTCCATGCCGTGCCTGTGAGCCCAAGCTCGGTTTTGAGAATGTACAGAATTGCCCCTCACTCGTCTTATGCACCACTTCACCTTGTACCGAAACTATTGACTAAACCTAATGCAACGGCCCTTGATTCTCGTGGGGCGTTTATTGTAAATGTTCCTTCTGCTATGTATGTGTGGATAGGGAAGAACTGTGATCTGTTAATGCATGAAAGGGCAAAATTGGCAGCATCGCAGGTTATTCGGTATGAGAAGGCAAACGGTCCAGCATTGACCATTAAAGAAGGTGAAGAACCAATTGAGTTTTGGAATGCACTCGGGAATGATCAAGATCAAGAACAGTTAATGGGAGATAAAAGTCTTGTTGGTCAAAGGAAAGTCGACGACTATGACATAGATTTCGGGGTTTTTGCTAAGGCGGCAAATAGTGGGGTGGTTCCGCCTTTTTCAATATCGGGAAATGATTCTGAGATGTGTTTGCCAGCCAGACGAAGCGGGTGGGAAAGATTGAGAAGGAAGTTTGCTAATGGGGTCATGAAGGAGTTGATTACGTCTTCAAAAGAAGTTGAATCCCCTTGTGATTCTCCAGATTCTTGTTCTTCGTTTTCAGCCATATCGGCTGGTCACGATTGGATTAAAAAGGGAAATGAAGATGATGAATCTGAATGCATATCACCTGAATCATTTTCTTCATTTCTTGTTAAAGACCCTAGAAAGTTTGATAATACATCCCCGTCGATCTCACCTTCAACATCTGACTACTCGAATTCATTCTCGTTTTCACCCACATCATCTAACTGGTCTGATTTATCCATTTTGGAAGCCTCTGATCCTACTCTTAATCTAAACACTAACCCCAAATCCAGGGAGATTTCACCTTCTGCTGGTGGAGCCAGTGAGATCCCGAAGGGTCTGGTCAGAACCTGGTCGTTTTCCCTGGAGGATCAGAGCATGGAAGATGTTGAAGAAGAGAGTTTACCAGATGACGATGGTCAGGAGTCTATGTTTGAAGCTGAAAATAGGGTGCAAAATCATGACCAGATCGAACCTCATGAACGGAGTTTTCTTTATCAGTGGCCTAATATGGAGAAGGTCCAGACAGGTGGTTCTGGTATTCCTGACTCTAGAGGCGTGTACATAACTTCTGTCGTGGGTGTTTTGTACGTTTGGGTGGGGCGTGACGTCTCGGGTGTCGATGGGGACGACAACAGCAAATGGCAAATGGTTGGCCATGAGTACCTTGCTAAAAAAGGTCTGGAAACCAGCTCAGTCATTCAGGTAATATGTCGAATCACAATGCATATAGATGTTTGGCTTATTTTGCACATTCAATTATAATACATAATACTTTCTATGTAATAAACAGATAGTCAGAGAAGGCGAGGAACCGGAACAACTATGGAAGCATCTTCACTGTTTCTCATTCCAAAATACAACAGGAAAAGATCAGAATGGATGAATCAAGGCAAAAGGGATACCCTATGAAAATGGTTTCATTTTTTCATTATGTGAAATCCTGTACAGTTTCGAGATATTCAAAACCAATAGAAACAACTCACGTTTCAACTTCTATAATTATAAGTTTAACTTCAACATGTATTTACTTTAGTATCTTCTATGTTCAATGCAATATTTTTGCAGTAACTATAATAATGTCTATCTAGAATCATGTTATATACTGGGAAATCAGAGTAGACAGTTAATGGTGGCATCGAGGCGAATAATATAGTTATTGTACTGCCTAACGAGAAGTCAACCTTTATACAAAACTTCATAGCCAAATTCTAGCATTCGTTAAGATAACATGGCATAATTTTATATTACATAAGCATATTCCAGAGGACGCTGGATCTCATACCTCAAAATAGCCATAGCTTCCAGTTATCTTGAAACAAACATAGGCTCAGCCTCAGTTATAATCCTTTCAAACCAACCACTAAATTACATCATATTACCATTTTGCCCTCGACCGCGACCACGGCCACGACCACGTCCACGGCCTCGTGGAGCACCACGTGACCATGGCCTCCCATTGCCACGAGAACTTCCCAACTGCCAGCTATTTTCTTGGTTCGACTGTTTGACAGAACTGCCCCTTGAAACTACAAACGTCGACCATGGCCTTCCCCAGGAACTGCCTGTTTCACAATTGTTCTCAGAAGGACCTGTCTTCTTTATATCTGTCCAACTAGCTGCTTTCTCTTGAGATGGCTCAGGCTTGTTTGCATTTAACCATGGGTCCAAAGAGTTGCCCTTTTGCCCGTCTTTATCCTCGGATGACCCTGCTCCATTAGCTTCTGGAGCTGTACTTGTACTTGGGCCAGCCATACCATACGAACATGGGTTCGTAACAGAAATTATCATACTTGAATGGTTGACCTCGTGGTTTACCTTGCTGAAGCGATCCCAAGGGGTTACTTCTCCATCTCCTACCGATGATCAATATGACAGCAAGAATATATAAGTACTTGTAACATGTTTCTTAACTTTCTGTTAGTATAATATAAATGAATATGTTTCTCTAAAGAAAACAGTGAAACTTCGATCATAAAGAATATAGTAACACTAGGTTGTTGGTTACTTATAGCTATACATCATCATTTGCCACAATACTAACCATGTGCTACTAAGAAATGTGTATATTGACTGAATGCAATGACACTATAATGTTCTATGTTCCCGTCTATAATCAAGTATGATATTCCTTCAAAAGTTAGCTTGCATAAACAGAATACTATAGAATGAATGCAGGCAATTAATTTCTCAGTAGCATACACTTAATTTCTCACACAAACAAATAAATAAATCCAACCCCTAGTTCTATATTAGATGCTTTGATTATCATTTCCACCATTAAAACAAATGTTATACAAACCATCTAATATTTCTACTCATACACAGTTACAAACTCCACATACACAGTTACACACTCCACCTTATATACCTCGTAAAAAATGTATATATCATTGTCACCCTTGTAGGGTTCACTTTAAGATGACATTTCTTGTTTATTATTTTAACTTGGATAAAACCTACGAATGAATGAATTTTTAACTTGCCATTTGATAGTCCAAAGTTGGCCAAAGACCCAAAGTTGATATTTTCAGTGTACAGCAATTGAGAGATATACGAAATTCACCTGGGTTGGAGGATTCTATCTTGTCATTACTGTTTGACACTAAGTTGGCTGCAGAATCCTTGTCCACACTCAGGGGGGTTAGACTGCCACCATTACTCGCTGCTTCCGTAGCATCTGGTTCATACTGCTTCAGGTTTCGGACATCGACAAGAGCTGAATAGTTTATCTGCGTAAAAGAAATAGGTTATCTATTTGAAGATAAGGCATTTCAGTTCTTGCGCAGGCCAAAGGGATTGTGAACCAAATGGGGCACTACACTAGCAGCATAAACAGAGCAAAAGAAAGAGATAGAGAGCACTATAAATGGCAAAACAGGCAGGTTAATAACAGAAAACTTTTAAGTACCGCCTCGAAAAGTTAGATCTGACCCCCAAACACATATTTCATTCATTTTCTGGTATTTTACAAATAAATACTGTGCTACATATGCATTTCACATAAGTATCTTACAAGAGTAATTTAGCCCTTGTTAAATGAATTGATTTAAAGGTTTTCACGCATATAGTTAACCTCGGGCCACTTTAGAGTTTAAGCCCATTAGACCTATTTCAGCTTTAGATAGAGACATTAGATCCATAGAACATAACCCAATTACCCAAATCAACCCGTCTATATGTAAATGGGTAGAACTTGTCACCTCTAGCGAATAGCACATGCTAAAACGATTGACTACCTCTAAAGTACCGTCTTCTCCATAAACAGAGCCATTTGGCCCATCTTCTTTAATCTTTTCAGAATCAATAGGATATTCTGTCACTGGAATCAGAACAATATCCCTGGCATCATAATATGATATTCTTCCAACCTGCAATGTATATTGAACTTTTACCCCCAAATAAAAAAATAGTGACTCGCTTATATAGAGGTTTGGAAGAATGTTGATTGTAAGAAAAACATTACACGGTAGGAGGAAAACTCAGGAATCCATGAAGAATTCAACTCAAGGAGACGGTATGCAATCACATCACCTTCCTGAGAATTAGAGAATATAATCATGCATTAGTACTGTGACTGTGTGTGTATGTATGTGTGAGAGAGACAGAGAGAGACCTTCGGTTCGCAACAAGGGGGAAGCTTGTCAAAATCACTGAGGTCAATTACGGGTACTTGAGTATCTTTAAACAGCTTTTTGAAGGATTCTGTATTTAATCTTTTACGGTTGTTCCTTTGAGAATTATAAAACTTTTCTCTACCCCCTTTTTGACCCCTTCTCTTGCTGCTACTACCATTCCACTTTATAGTTTCCTGAAGCATATAGGTTATAGCAAACAAACAGTGATGATCACAGCTTTAGGTCAAATAAGAGCTATACAGTTATCTGGCAGTAGGGATAACTAATCTTCAATTCTTGATACGCTTGTGTTATATTTTGTTAGGTTATGCTATAATTCTGTGAGTTTCTTGCTTACTTGGTTCCCATTTAGGTGTTACTTATCAAAACAATAAACTGTAATCCCCAACATACAAACAGAATTATTAACTATGGGATGTTTGTGACAGCTTAACAAAAGTTTTATCATGGTACGCATACATTTGATACTCTGGTCTGTTTTGTAGGCTGATCTGCAGAAAACAAGAACAGTGAAAATTAGCACTGTGCAATGACATTAATATTTAAGACACTACATACTTAGCAGACATACTTAGAATACAATATAGCATATACCTTCATCAAGATGTTCAAAACGTATATGTCCTGGCCTGCTTACAACGGGGTCTACATCCCCATTCTGCACGGGGGTTTTAGAAGCCTGTTTCCAGTGTAGCTGCAAATTCAATTTGCTAATGATTAATTAATTATGATACTTTAAGTTAGAAAAGGTTTTATGCACGATTTGTTACTTACTAGTCCCTTTGGCCGACCATTCTGCACAGGGGCTTTTGAAGCCTGATTTCTTTCAGCTTTAGTTAATTCAGGCTTTGAATAAGACTGTGGCTGCACATTTTAGTTACAAGATGTGTAAATTATAATATTCAACCTTTATGGATATTCTTACACAGAATTCTTAGCAAAATATCTACCTTCTTCTTTGCTATTTTAGATATTTCTCGCATCCATTCTCTTTTAGCCTTTTTCCGTCTAGCGCTTCTACTAGGCATCTAACAATTTGCTCCAACGGGTTAGTGGGCATTAGACATTTATGACAGGAAGGTTGGATATTATAAAGCACCACCATCAAATTTTTATAAGCATGAATTCTGCTTATATCAAAAGAAGCTTTATAATGTCAAATACAGAGACAGTTTTCTTCAATAAAAAGTGACATCATTATTGTCACCATTAAGCTTATAATCCAGTCATAAAACGACTAGAATCAACCTTTTTAACAGCAGCAGCTTCGGCAGAGACTTGATTGCCTTCTTCAACATTCTCTTGAAGCTGTTCACTCCTGTAATCATTAATTTGTGAAAGAAATTTCAAACATAAAATTAAATATGTGCACACGTCATAATGAAATTCTTATTCTTACTGTTTCGATCTGACAGCAGCTTTAACTTTTTTGTTACTTACTGCAGCACCTTCATTAGTCTCCTTACTATTGACTTTCCTGGGAGATGCATCATTGTTAACATCCTCAATTTCGTCATCCTCGTAATCATACAACACCCTTAAACAACGTTTCTTCTTCCTGCTATTTAAAAAGCATAAAGCAAGCAACAGATGGAAACAGATACCAATCAAGGCTACACATTTTACAAAAAAGGGGGTGTTTGGCATTTGAAACCAGTTACTGCAACTTGAAATCACAATAAGTTAACTAAAACTGATTATCTTATTATTACAACTTCAAACAGCAGAAGTACATCCAAACACCATCTTCTATGGCTTGTTTCATTACTGGTATGTGCTAACTATTTGATTCTACTTATTCAATATCATATAACCACTTTCAAAAGGCATCCAAAGTCCAAACACCCCCATAATTCCAAAGCAAATCTACCTCGATGCAATATATATATATATATATATATATATATTCATAAGATAATAAGGATAAAGGTACAGAACATAGCACGTACTTCAAGTTCTGAAGATTCGTGGTGGCTTTTCTTTTCTTAGTAACTGCTTCTTCGGGTGATTCTTCATCAGACGGTTCATCATCAATATCCTCAGATTCATTATAATCGTCCCCAGTTCCCTTATTATCATTTCCTAAAGGTAGCAAACCATTACCTCCTGGCTCCAACCCTTCATCTTCACCCTCGTCAAGCAAATTACCACCATCTGCGGCCTCTATGGTGGCCCCACCCTTTTTTTTCACACTAAAAACATCCGTGCATTGTTAAATTAATACTTACATGTGCAACAAGGACAGTTGATACAAAACAAAACAGTAAAACTAACCTAATAATTTCCTTATCTTGTAAGATTTCAGTTGACTCAAAAGGCGGTAATGCAAAGCCCTCCATCTGCACGCAAATAAAACACACGCTCATAGAACACAACAAACACTAAACTTTACTGTTTTACAGATAAATTCAACCCATGTCACAAATTACCACTTACACGTCTTCCGATAACCAAATGAATGATGACATACTGACGAGCAAATTACTTAAAAAGTGCCAAATAATGTTCATTTTCGCAATAAAGAGGTAACATTAATTTTGCGACAATATAAAAGTCACTAACCAATTTGAAACATATAAGGGGGTCACTAATCAATTTGAAACATACGAGGGGAGTATGGTGGTGTATGGTGGTAGTTTTGCAGTGGCACCACTTTAATTGTTTCAAACTGATTAATGACCCCTTTTATTGTCGTGAAATAATTGTTACCCCTTTATTGCGGAAAATAACATACATTGCCTCTTTTAAGCAATTTGCCCTCGACAAAATGAATACCTACACAGACCGCATATCATTCGACTAACACAAAATGGTACTGCAAATCTAAATAAGATGTTATCTTTGATTTTCAACTTACGTTTTTCATTACTTAAAGCCTTTTTCTTTATGTAAAACAAAATGGTTACAATAATCTTTTAAACAAGAAAACCCACATATAGCGTAAATAAAATCCAAAAACACATACTCCCAAAATCTAAGTTTCCACAATGTTAACAGTACACAGTTTAAAGAAAGTATAACTATGTTACCCATATTTTTGTTAATAGTCCACGAATTTTTATTTGTCCCAAAAAATGTGTTCACTTTTCAAGTATTAAACAATCAAAATCTTATCAAAAAAGTACAGGATAGACATTTATTTTGGGACTAAAAATAATTGTGGACATTTAGTCTGGGACTAAAATAATTAGCATTTCAAAAATGTGAACTTGAAAGTAAAAATTTGTAAAAGTTAAAAAATTTAAAACAAACACTCATCAATACAAGATAAAACAATGTAAATAAAGAATAGGACTAATAAAAAAAAACATAAACCCTAAAAATTACTAGGGTTTTAGGAGATACATTACGCAAAATAATAATAATCATAATAATATATGATCATAGTAATAAATAGAGTATTAGGGCAAAAAGGGAGAGAGTTACAGAGAGGATGATGCCATTAGGGCAAGAACGATGGAGTTTGAAAAGGTGAAGAAGATGATTGCAGACATCGGAAATGGTGCGATGTTGTCGTGATTTAAGAAGCAGCCATGTCCGGTTCATTCCATCTGCTTTTTGTGTTTTGTTGAGAATTGTCACATCGTCGAACACCACTCGCAGCCTTAACGTCTCTGTCCCCATTTTTTTAATTTTTTTTATTTTCTTCTATTCTACATGCAGCAGCTGCAAATAGACGATGATGATCTAGGCTTTGGTTGGCATAATAAAATAATCACATATGACCCCACACTTATATAGCACCAACTACTGATCTACACTAATGTGTTCTTGATTTTTTACTATCGTATGTGGGGCTAGTACCAACATTTTGCGACATAGAGGGGCTTATTTTCTTGGTTAGCGGTCTTGGTTTCAAGCTCAATACCCTCCCTACTATTTATATATACATATTTACAATTCTTTAAAGTGAATTAAATTCTTAAAAAATCATAATTTTTGAGAATCCATTATATCGTAACATTTTCTCGGCCACGATCTCGAACATGGGGGTTTGGTGTGCGGCGTGGAGGTTTTGCTCGGTTACGACCTGGTCTGTGCTCAGCAGACTCCTTACCATCTATATTTACACATTTACAAATCTCATAATTATCTTGAATAATCATAAAGATGGGGAGGGGCCCTAAATGCACAAAATGCTTCCCCGCTCCTCTCCACCTCTTCCCACCATTTTTTATTTTATTTAATTTCTATTTTTTTAACCAATTAAATAAGTTAAAACTTTAATTTAAAAGTAATTTAAAACAAGTATTACTAAAACTATATGAAATATTAAATAATTTTACTAAAATCATTACATTATATTTTATTACTAAAATCATTTAAAAAGAAACATTACATTATATAATATTACTAAAATTATTAAAAACATTACATAAACCTAACACTCGGAATAGTCTGAGTCCACTAAACTGTCGTCGTTGTTACGATGAATGTATCGATAGGGTTCAGGAGACCCGATAGCGTCGCCGGGTTGAGGAGATATGTACTCCACCTCCAGGTCAGTAAATAATCTACATGTCGACCACCACCGACATTGCCTTGCGAGAATAACGTGTGGTCAAGTGTGGC
>JANDBE010000048.1:41722016-41740060 GCA_024320915.1 Erigeron philadelphicus
AAATACCGGATTCATCTTGGATTTTTGAGTCCGGTTTTTCAAATACCGGATTACCCGGTTTCACAAAAAAAAATTTCCAAAAACTTGTTTGACAAAACACCCTTGAAATATGCCCGTTTCAAAAAAAAATTTCCAAAATCCGCGTGTGCTTGTTTAACAAAAAGGGCGGGGGGGATTTCATATCTCCAACGGAAACCAATTATCATCTCAATAAAAAAAAATAAAGTACTAATAATCATCGAAAAATGACGACGGAATCTCAAAACCTATCGATCGTAACAACCACTACCTCAATCGGAGAGCATTGGGAGGTTCAATACGGTCGTTACTTCAACCGTCCATCGCCTCACTCATCTTCGCCTCTTCATCCGTCTCTCGTTCCGCTGCGTAAAGGCGAAAAAGGCACCTGGATTTCATCCTTCACTTCACTCGCTCATCTCAATTTACTCACAGCTGATTATCACTCTCATAGCTTCCGATCTGTTATTCTCACCGTTACTCTCCTCGGCAACGTCATCGTAACTTTCATTTTCCTAATTCACCTATACATATATATCTATAAATATATCTATAAATTTACATATTATTTACTTTTATTTTTCGTCTATTGATTTACTGATTTAGGATCGTTATATGTGCCTTATGTGTAGCAATTATCATTTAGTTATATAGATCTGGTTTTTACTTTTGGTTATAGAATTGATTTACTGATTTAGGATCATCATATTGTATGCCTTATTATGTGCCGTCTAGCATTAGGAAAATCCTGTTTGTGAGTATTCTACAATTGTTAAAATCGAAACAAACACTAAAAACGGCTGTTGTAGATAGGCGATTTTGGATAATTGTCGTATGTAGGCTGACTTCAGGTTCAATTAATTAGTTCATACACACAGTTTGAAATTTTACAGTGGCGTATGAATAGTCTCGGTCAAAATATTTACACGAGTCAGGTATGTAATTTTAGTTTCAACTAAGGATGGTTCACCTTTTTTCCTAGTTAATTGAAGCAGGATGCATGCCTGAGGTCTTGGTAAGTCATTGCTCCAATTCTGGTCGATTCGTGTTATCTAGTTTTTTATGTTACGGCCTACTTACTGTTGAGGTGTTAGTTACTGACAATAAATTACTTGTTTTAAATCAAACCTTCATGTTAACTGTTGATCTATGCACTGTTGTTAGGAGCTATTACTAGTTTACTACTGTTTTTTGATGAGTTAATGGTATTTTCAAATCAAACTTTGGCATTCCTGTTTGCCTTGCCACTTTCGATATTTCCAAAAATGACTATGTATAAGTAGTAATGTGTGACTAGTGTTCTTTATTGACCGTCGTAGTCCCTGGAACCAATAAGGGCTTTTGCCTTGTGATAATGTATTTTTGTTTTGAAACTGATTATTATCAGTGTATCGCAAAGTACAACGTGATCACAAGATCAAGAGACATTGTAGTCTCGCTTGCCCTTAACTAGTACATCTGCAGCATTAATTAGTTTGGTTACATATTTCCTTTTAAGTAATTGGTTGCCGTGTCTGGGTTTTATGACTGTCTAATCAGTTAGAATTTTAACACGGACCTAACAAAGCTTTGCTTACTAAATATCTGCAGGAAGAGCATTACATTTCAAAGCTACATTTCACCTGGCCTCAGGTCTCATGCATGTCTGGATACCCACCCAGGGGCAGCAAAGTTATATTCATGAGTTATAAAGATCAAGATGGCCAGGTAAAGCCCTCAAAATAAACTCTTTGTTCTTGTATATCTTAACCCTGTCATGTCCAAATTAAAGTTATCGTCGTTTTCATATACTCCCGCAATGAGCAGTGACACATCATGGCTAAAATATGTCTTCTCTCTCCATATAATTATAGAGATCATAACATTGATCATCAATGTCAAAGAATTAACTTTTAAATCTGTGGGCAATGCATGTAATGACGCAAAAATAGGTATCCTTGTAGCGATTTTGAAATAATTGCTGCTCATTTGGCTGTTAGTCCATAAGTTCACATTTTTTGATGAACTTGTTGGACTCGATTGGGTTTCCCTCTATTCTGCCTAAAACTAGTTTACATATAATATTACATACATTCTGAGGTGACTGCTATAGATTACTTATTTAAAGCCAGAATGACTATCCGCTATCATTTACACAAAAGCAAGTGTGAAGAACAGTGCTCAGAGTTAGTCAACAACTGGGGATGGGTTGGCCCCATAACATGTTCCTGTTCAATCGTGTATGTATTATAGAACATAAGGACCCTTTTATAATCACTTGATCAACAATGGATGTGATGTCTCAGATACTGTCCATATGGAGTATAATTTTTTTGTGTAAACTGATCATGAGCTTTCATCTGATCACTTTCTAAGTTAGCAAACAAGTTGTCCTGTTCATCTGTGCTGCAATCAGAATGTTTGCTTTTAGATTAACGTAGATATCTGCATGCTGTTCCTGTAAAGATAATTGATCTGTGGTGATTTTCACCTATATCTAAACTTCTGGTAGGCAACATGTTTTCACACATTGATATAATACTCATTGCTTACAATATTTACATTTATACTACAACATCAGATCTCAGATATGCCATTTCGTTGCTTGCAGAACCAAAAGTTTGTTGTGAGATTTTTCTCAATTGATGAGACTGAGAGATTTATAAATTTGATGAAGGTTTGAACCTTCCCCCTTTTACTCCTATCTTCTCTTTGATTTGTGCCACGTATAATGTTATCTTGTCTTGTCTAGGAAATGTTTGGTCATGATACCATTGATGGTTCGATGTCTGGTATCTCTAAATCCAAAAGATCATATCAATCTGAGTTCATCCCTCGGTGAGAATATCATGCCCTACTTAACTGCATGTGTTGACTGACCTGATCTTTTACAAAAGTTTACATGGAATTTTTAGAGAAATTCTTGCAAAAAGGGGTGTCTTTTTTATTTTGACAAAAATGATGAGTTGATTGCATTATTTAACTGGAATTAAATTAATAACATATATTTCTTTACAGATCAACACAGGACTGGGACCCGATATCATCTGCTGCCAACTATTCTCAAGACGCGTATAGGTGGGAGTGAATATAATAAATCATATGCAAGTCTGCAACTACATTGTTATGAGACTAGAGTGAATGTAGGCAGATTGGCTGAGATTTAACTTGTTTATGCAGACCTACACGGGATTGGAGTATAATGGCAACTTCTGCTGACAAGTATATCGAACCAATGGTCCTAAGTGAGAATCATGATGCTTGCCAAAATTCAAATCCCCTGGAACCCACAGTTAGTCAGGATGTTCAAAATCTTTCAGCCTTTCCTACTTGTTCTGCTGAGTATTCTCAAGACTCGTATAGGTGAGACAGAATATAATTACTTAACTGCAACTCTACAACTACACTATTTAGAGCCCTGAGCAAAAAAATAAGCAGATAAGCTGAGATATGATTTGTTGTGTAGACCAATACAGGATTGGAGTCCAACCATGCCTTCTGCCGACACCTACGTCCAACCAATGCACCAAAGTGAGAACCATAATGCCAGCGAAAGTTCAAATTCCCTGGAAACCACACTTAGTCAAGATGTTCAAAAGCTGTCAGCGTTTCCTCCTAGTTTCACATCATTACTCATGAACTGCTACCCTGTGACTGAACAGGGTACATTTATTTATCTTTCTTTTCCTCTGATTTCCTTTACTAAATATAGGTGATATATTTGATTTAATTTACTTGTTAATAGGTTGCTATGGGCTATACTTTATATCTAATGGCAGAAAGTCTTCGAAAACTTAGTTCAAAATGAATTGGGTCAAACTGGCTGGGGGTGGTTGTAGGTGTATATATATGCCAACAACTTAAAAATTCATGAATGAAAGAAAAATTAATGATATCATAGTAATATAGTTCTGTAATCATATTTGAGACATTAATTGTTCATAAAATTTTAGAAAGAAGGAACAAATATTTTTGGCGGATAACCCAAGAAGTATTAAAAGAATCAGTTCTGACTCGAAACTGTTTAAACGATTACCCAATCCACTGACCTACCTATTTTGCCAAGTCTATTACTTATTTTACCTTAAGATTGGTGCATAGGGTAGAAGAGAAAGTAAAGTGCAGTCACTTTCATACTTACGATGACATGAACCTGTATTTATCATTACAGCAACACAGACAAGTTTTCCAGAGGAAGTCAATCTCAAAAACGAGATAATGGTATCTCCTATCACTGAATATTTACGTTTCTCTACTTCACGTATTTTGTTTTTACATTATTACTGCTAATGCAATAACAAATTCTCATTTGTTCTACAGAAATATCTGCATGACTCTTCTTTTCAAGGTACTGATCTTGATCCTGTAATTGAGCTCATGCTAGTTCTTCTAACAATTTGAATTAATATCCTTGTATACAGTGAATTTGCAATAAATAACCTTATTTATAGTTTGATTAGAGCAGTTGAGTATTAATTAAATGTTGTTCTTTATAGGTGGAACCTAGTGAACCAAATATATAGTTACTACTTACTACATTAAAACTTTGTAAGAATGAAAAGTATATAAATAGAAGATGTAATTACTAATATGAAACATTCTGGGACAATTGCTAACCTGATGTAGATTACTTCTTAATAAGCTGCTCAAGTATTGTTACTGTTTTAAAACATCGTACTGTTGAAAAGTTATTTATAACTTCTATGTGCTGATAGATATGCTGAGCAAGGTACAAAAGGTTGTAAGTGAATTTGAAGACGATCTTCTGATGATGTAACTATCATGTTTATATGAAGCCATCATCAAGCAAAACTGCAGTTGCGTTGACAAGCAGTCAAAGACAGTTCATCTGCTCCATTCTCTTTTGGCATCATCATATTACGTGGTACTAAGGTATAGTAGATGGGTAAAGTATTATACATTTCTAGAAAGATAGATAAAAACTATTGGTAGGCATAAAAATAAACAAGAAAATGGTCAAAAGAAGAATAAGAATTAGACAAAGCCCTGTTGGCTCATTACGTAAGTGGTTTGGACTAACTTTGAGGTCCGAATTAATGGGCTGGTGCATAAATTTTCAGTATAGACTTGCATAGCATGGCTAAGCCTTAAGTAATTGATCATGTTGGTTGCCTGTGACTAGATTAAATATAATAGTACATGCACGTTACAGTTAGGCAGTTTGAACCTCTTTATGTGAGAAATATCTATAACGAGACACGATATTGAGAATGAGCTATGAATTTGGATTGGTTGTGCTTCGTGTCATATTTTGATTAAGATGTGACTTCTTAATGTTGCCACACAAAGGGAAGAATGACCTTTTGGTGTTTGAGATAATTGTTTGACAAATGAATGACAAAAAAATCCAAAAAAATTAGTTTTAAATAAAATTAATATATGACACCATCAGAGGAAAGCAATAAACTGAGGTAAGATTCAGTGAGATGTATGTAGAGTGAAAAACATATTTAAATCAAATGTCAAGGTAGGGAGATATCATGCACTGAAGACATGTTTTTAAACCTATGTATTAGGCGTATATATCCTTACTCTCGCATATATAATCCTGTCATGTGGTATTTTTTTTTTCTTAATAATGATATTTGATAGACTTTCCTTGGTTAAATGTTACATGAAAATATACACTCGCTCGTTAGGCGTTAGCATTTTATTTTTTGAATGGCAAAGTCGGTCGTTAGCATTTAACTGGTGAAAAAATTACCATAGTTGCTACAAGAATTTATTGAAAGTTAATGTCTAAATTTCATAGTGCTATACTTTTTAACGCACATAATTGAACCTTGGTCACTAAGCATACAAGATGTATAGCATTGTTAAGTAACTCTTAAGTCTTAACTGATAGTGATGTTCTCACTAATCTTGCCGGCAGAATAGTATCTTCTGCCCTTGTCCATACTCTAACTTAAATTGACTTATTTTATTAATCAACAAACCAAACATATCACAAGCAGTACATATGTAACTACCAATGCTAGGCAGACAAAAGGAATATACCCAAAACACATGAAAACATAAGACGACCACTAAAACTGTTGGGTTAAACAGGAACGGCAACTGATATGTGGATTTAGTTCCAAAGAGTAACCCACTATACAAAACGAACATAATGATACATAATCATCAAGGTATTGGAAAACTTATGCGTATTAGCATACCGGACCTGTTATCTGTTATCTGTTTGGTGAATATTTCTTATATATGAATGTTAAAACAGATACTTACAATATCCTGTTGAAAACTCCACCTAAAAAGATAAAACCAATGTACAGCTGCTTGCCTCTTCACGTCGCATGATAAACAGAGACAGTGACAGACTTTTCAACTAGAAAACTGTTTAATCCACAACGATAATTGTTTAAATCGACAAAGCTGATTTAACTAAAACTTTGTTACTATACAAATGGAGAGAATAAAATACAAAATAGATCTTTCAATGAAATAGCAAACAAACACATGGTGACAATAGATATAATGCTAACCTTCAAAGCATTTTTATTGCCTTTTGTTTTGCTTCTCTTGCAAACAGTTTATGGCTTCACAAAATCAGGTTTTTCTCCTTCTTGTCTTCATTTCATCTTTGGTCCACATGATCTTCTCTCTTCCTCCAAATCAATCAAACGAGATCCCTTTTACTTGCTCTAAACAATCTAAGCCATGCAATTCTATACTCTATCAAAACAATGATCTCTCTGCAAGTAATATATCTTTGCTTTATTCGGTGGATACATCACATATTAAAACCATAGGTCAAGGAGACCACCTTATAACCGTCCCGTGTTCTTGCCAAAATGTGAACAACACAGTTGCATACTTTTATGATACAACCTATTTCATAAAACTAGGTGATACATTCTTGGAAGTTTCTGATCAGTTTTATAGTGGGCAAGCTTGGGAGATTGGAGATGAAGGTCAAAACTTTACAGCTGGCACAAATGCAACTATGCATTTATTGTGTGCATGTACAGAGGCAGATACTCAAGTTATGGTTACGTATACAGTAGAGCAACATGATACACTTTCGGATATTGCTAGCCGACTTTCAGCTGAAGTGGATGAGATCGAGAGTGTAAATAATGGTTTGATTAAGAAAGCGGGGTTCATAGAGGCTGGTTGGGTCCTGTTTGTTCCTATGTATAAGAATGGAGCTCCATCACTAAAAGCAAAGAAAGGTAAGTTTTTCAGTTAAGAAGATATAGATAATGAAATTATATTCTTCCTGCATCGATCTATTAGATGGACCCTTAATGTTTTTGGGGGTTACATTACGATGTTCAAACAATTAGGTGGCAATTTTTAACACATTTACTTATGAATTGGTTGAATGGTTGATCTAGATTGTGTGATAGCAAATCGTCAAATACAAGTTAAGCTATAAGGGAGACGGATCAAACATGTTCAAAGTTGTCAAACATATAATTTAAATGCATCCCAACCTTCAAGTTATTCTTATTCAATTATGTGTATTACTATGGAAAGCAATTACTTTTGCAGTTATAAGTAATGTATTAATTATGTATAAAATCTTTTCAAAGTGGGACATAAGTGTGTTTGCTGTCAACCCAACCCAACCCAACTTGGCCCATTTTAAACCATACATAAAATGACTCATATCAACTTGAACCTGTTTTGACATGTTACCCAACGTGCACAACCCACACTTCTTGCCTCCATTATCATATGCATACACTAACTTTACCAATCTTATCATAGCTTCGCCAGGAAAGGATCACAAGTGGGCAATTGTATTTGGTGTACTCTTAGCGGTCGTTGCACTTCTATTATGTGTGTCATTCATATTGTTCATGAAGCGAAGAAGATCCCAGCAACACGACAATGAGAGCGTAAAGGCTGTATCTAAAACTACGAGTTTTCGTAAATCAGGTCCTATGCATACCCGATACCTGAGTAAAGAAAATATAGAAGGTCAGTTCATCAGTCTACTCTCAGTTACTAGTTATTCTTAAGGGCAGCAGTTTTGACCGATTTATCTTTAAATGGGTCGGTTCAGGTTACATATCACTTTAACATATTAAATAGGTACATTAAAGGAAAAATAACTTATAAGATTGTGTTTAAAGTCACCAAAAGAACTCGTTTTGAGTGTTAATTTTTGCCAAATTTTAGTTATCCCCATCCCGCATCTGTAGAATTGAGATACTCAAGACTGTGTACCCTAAATCTAAAGGGTGGTGAAACACACACGCATATATGAATTAACTCTTGTATAAACATATATACAGGTATCGCAGGTTTTGACACAGAAAGACCGTTAGTATATGATCTTGATGAGATAGCTGAAGCCACAAATAATTTCGATGATAGCAGGAAAATTGGAGAAGGTGGATATGGGAGTGTATATTTCGGTATATTAGGAGAAAAGGTAGAAAAGTTATCCTTCTACCTCATTTCTCTCCAAAACATTCAGTATTTAAATTCATGATCTGACCCATGATTTTAGGAGGTTGCCATAAAGAAAATGAGATCCAACAAGTCAAAAGAATTTTTAGCAGAACTCAAAGTTTTGTGCAAGATTCATCATATTAATGTGGTAAGTTATATTCTTCTAATATATCGGATTTCTCAATCATCATAAAACATGTTGACGATCAGACTCAACATGTGGATTTGCCAGGTGGAGTTATTGGGATTTGCCAGTGGAGAAGACCATTTGTACTTGATCTACGAATTCGTTTCAAATGGATCTTTAAGTGAGCATCTTCATGACCCTTTACTCAAAGGTAACAAACTGAAGTCAAAATAAATAATTGGATATCAAGTACATGTACAAGAAAAGCCATTACTAATCAGAAAATTAAACAGGTCACCAGCCATTATCTTGGACTGCAAGAGCACAGATCGCGTTGGATGCTGCAAAGGGTATAGAGTATATTCATGATCACACAAAGGAGCGATATGTACACCGTGATATAAAGACGACCAACATTCTACTTGATAAAGGCCTGCGTGCAAAGGTACCTACTAAATACATCAGTTTGTAGTATCCAACTTGATTATTTTGTGTGGTTTCTAAAACCAGAACATCAATCACTTGATGTATGTCAAGAGACCTTTTAGCTTTGCTGAAATTTCTTGAATTTTCCTTAGAGGTGGCAAGTTGGGTGGGTCAGAAGTATTGAGAAACTGGTTTGGGTTGAAAAAAGGCAATTTCTAGTACATGGGAATGTGAGCCGGGTTGAGTTGACCTGCAAACACATTTTTGTCTAATATCAGAGAGTATATATATTTTACAATGATAAGTAGAATCTTGATGAAACTATTTAGGAGGCCGTATGCATTACAATTAGACTTTGGCAAATTTCAACCTGTTTAGCAACCCAAATCAACCCTTCCTTAGATGGGTTAAAGTTACCACCACTACTTTTTCCAATTAACACGCTATGCTTAAATTGTCAGAAAAGGCAATAAAAGAATCGTATTGAGACTGACCTAGATAAAAATGTTAACAAGGTTGCAGATTTTGGCTTGGCAAAGCTTGTTGGAAGAACAAATGATGATGATTTTATAGCAACCCGCCTTGTTGGAACCCCGGGATATCTTCCTCCAGAGTAAGTTTCCATGTCAGATAATCATTATATCAGTTATAGCGTCACTTGAAACTCATTAACCTCATACAAAAATGTGTTCTCTGTATTGTAAATAGGCAGTTACAAATTATCCAGCCAAAGTAATAGGAATTAGACCTAACACAATTCCAAATAGAATAATTCCAATCATTTCAATTTGTTTGAAAGGAGAAAAAAGAGGTAATATATATACATAAATATTAATCCGACCTAAAAGCCTTATCCCTTCCCAACAGGTCTGTTAAAGAATTGCATGTAACAACAAAAACCGATGTTTTTGCATTTGGAGTGGTTCTAGCGGAGCTTATTACTGGAAAGCGTGCTCTTATGCGTGACAATCGTGAGACCAACAAGATGAAATCACTCATAACAGTTGTAAGTTGATATAAAAAGCACTCCATACACAACTTCGGGAACATATATATATATATTCTTGTTACCACAATCAAAACTGTCATCATGTCCAAAATGCACATTAATTAATCTTACTAAAGTTTTATTGTCCAGATAACCAAAGTATTTGAAGAAGATGATCCGGAAGGTGCACTAGTATCTGTCAGAGATGGTAGCCTCAGGGACAGTTATCCTATTGACGATCTATATAAGGTTTGACTCGCGCAATACCTATTTCTTACATGACAAACTTGATTTTTATTGCTCCTGTAGCAGAATGTGGAGTTTCTTTTAAATAAGAATTCCTAAAAAAGTTTGTAAAAATGGGTCTGTTTTTTCCGTGTAAATACGTTTCACATTATCAACAAGTTTCATACTTTTACACCATGCAATCTATACAAAAGGTATTTTCAATTAAACGTTTGATTGTCAACACTTTTACGATTAAGTTTACATATTTAAAGCCTTCTATTAATGCAATTTGTCCATGCAGATGGCTGAAGTTTCATATTGGTGTCTAAGTGAAGACCCGAATAACAGACCAGAAATACGAGAGGTAGTGGATTCTTTAGCTCGAATTGTGATGTCTTCCATTGAATGGGAAGCTTCATTGGGAGGGAGTAGCCAAGTTTTTAGTGGTGTATTCGATGGGCGATAAAAGATCTTCTAACATCAATGACTGGAATTACAGAATTTACATGGTCCCCATGTCGAAAAAAGAATCTGTTAAGAACTGATATTGTCATTGATTTTTCTTTCATGTGCATGATATGTAAGCCGTTTTTAGCCCATATGATGCAATGAAAATGGTAACGGTTTTCTTTTTGCCTATGACTGGAGTTCTTCCTATCCTAACAGGACCCATTAAAAGTTTTAGGTTGAAAATCTGAATCCTGATTCACAACCTGTTAACCAAAACCTGATCCATGTAACATGGTTAATGCATGGCTCATACAAATTGGTGGGCTGGTTCTGGTCAAGGTCAAATTTGTACTCAAATAGTCAAATATGACGTAAAAGCACAGATTAAATTACATCAAGGAAATTGTCGAAAATAACCTTAATGATTATATTACATCATCAATTCTTTATCTTTTAAAATATAACCACTACTTCTTTACATCAATTACATTATATCAATTACTTACACCCACCACCCACAACATTTCGTCACCACCACGACCGCTGTCACCACCACCAAACTGTCGTCGCATCGCGTGGATACAATGCTAGTAAATATTTAAAATTATGGATTTACTAACTAGTGCACCAAGAATACTAGTTATGGTGTATTTAATGAAGTCAATATTTCTTTAATTATCAAATATTACATTTTATGTCCATTGGTTCAATCTTATTATTTTTATTTTTTTAAAAAGTAAACTTTTATTCACAACTCGCCAGCTCTAAATGAAGAGTGGCATATATATCGTACAAACAAATATACCGTTACATACAAATATTAAACACATTCCAATCCTGCCGACTAATAGATCCAAACTTTGATCTACATTTAAACCAAAGGTAACTTGTGGCTTTAATCTCTTGGAAGACCAACTCGGCATTAACGTTCTTTCCTTCAAACTTCTTTTGATTTCTTGCTTTTCACAAGCTACAACACGTGACAAACACTACCCCTTTAAAAACTTTTCTCAATTTACCTTGTAATCCTACGTGTTTCTCGATCTCGAAAATATCTTTGATAGAAAACAAGAAGATCGGGCTAACTTTGCACCAAATGCCCACCCTATACCAAACTGCCAGAGCTAACTCACATGAACACATGATATGTTCAATGGTTTCTGCTGCCCCTTCACATAGGCCACAATCCAAGATGCCAAAAGCGCAATTCCTAGCATTAAGAGCTGCCAAGGTAGAAATTCTATCCATGGCCGCTCTCCACATGAAGACATTACATCTCTTAGTAACCCATTTTGACCATTTAAAAACAAATCTATCATTGAAATCATACCCGCTTCTAAGAAACTCCTTCACGTTTTTAACTAAAAATTCAACCTGATTGTTTCTTCCCCAAGACCATTTGTCATTTTCCCGGTTAAGTATGGTCCCTGTCAACAACCTGTTTAAATTCTCCCACTCTTCCAGCTATTCATTCGACAAAGGGGGTCGAGACCATCCCCCAATCGACCCAAACTTCTTAGTGATGGAGCAAAAACGATCTTTAATCAGACACTTCTTCTCTTTCTCTAGTTTGAACAGGATAGGAAAGCAATCTTTCAGAGTTTTATCGCAGGCCCAAATATCTAACCAAAACCGAATTGTATCACCAGCCCATGGAACTCCCTTGAACAGTTGGTTTATAGTCACCCCAGCAACGTTTGTCTTGTTTAACATGGTCACCATAGATTTCCAAACACCCGTCATAGTCAGGTTGATAGGCAACGGTTCCCAACACCTCCTGGTATTATGGATCGAGTCGATAACTCCTTTCCACAACACCCCCTGTTCAGTTATGTACCTCCAAAGCCATTTAGTGATTAGTGCTATATTGTTGTCTTTTAATCTACTCAAACCGAGACCCCCAACAGTAACAGGTGAGGCTACCCTCTCCCATGACACCCAATGGATCTTCTTCCCTTCATTAGTCCCTCCCCACAAGAACTTCCTTATTATGGCTTCAATCCCATTTATTACTTTATCTGGAACCTTGAATAACGAGAAGTAGTATGTAGGCAAGCTTTCCATGACCACTTTAATGAGAACAATCCTTCCGGCCAATGAGATGCAATTTGACTTCCAAAGTGCCAATCGTGACTCAAATATATTAAAAAGGAAATCCCAATTGTTTACCCTATTCATATTGCCCCCAATTCGAATCCCTAGATGATCGAATGGTAATGACCCATCCTTACACTTTATCAAACTTGTCATTCTTTTAACATCGTTGTCGTCCACCCCAATCCCAAAAAGACGAGACTTTATCAAATTGATCTTAAGTCCCGAGCACAAATGGAATACTCTTAAGATATGGGTAACCTTTTTAAGATTTCCCACATCCCACTCACCCACGAAAGTACAATCATCAGCATATAAAAGGTGTGAAATACACGGACCTTGGTTAGGAAGTTGAACACCTTTAAACGCATCCTCCAAGCAAGCTTTGCGGGTCATAAGTGAAAGAACCTCCATCACAATCAGAAACAAAAAAGGAGAAAGCGGGTGTTCTTATCACATTCCTTTATGACACTGAAATTCGAAAGTAGGAGCTCCATTGACCAAAACGGTTGCCCTAGCTGAGGACATAATCCCCGCACCCAATTACACCACCGGGCAGGAAAGCCCATTTGTTCTAAGGTTGCCAACAGAAATCCCCAATTCACATTATCATATGCTTTATTAAAATCAACCTTCAGGATGAATGCTTCTTTTTTTTTTCTTTTTTAAGCCATGACACAACCTCATTCAAGATTAGAGGTCCATCGAGGATCAACCTGTCTCTAATGAAAGCAGATTGTGAATCTGTTATTACCGAGCCAAGAACCTTTTCAACCGATTTGCTATGACTTTCGAAATCACTTTATTGATAATACCAACGAAAGTAATACGGTTGGCAACAAGCCAAAAACAAAAGAAGACAAAAGGACTCAACAACAAATCAACATGAAGACAGAAATGGATCTCAAATTGTCAAGTTCTTTGTGGCAAATATTCCTATGGGATGTAGACCAGGGGAACTTTTTAATTTCCTTAAGGATTTTGGGGATTTGGCGGGGTGTACATAGCCAGAAAACTTAACAAGGATAAAGTTCGGTTCGGTTTCGCAAGCTTCAGGGGAGTTCGTGACTGGAAGGAGTTGCAAAGGAATCTCAATCATGTGAAGATGGGGAGCTATACTCTCACGATTAACAAAGCCTGGTTCGCGATGGAGAACACGGTCCATGAAGCTGAAAAGAAGGCTCTCATCAAGAAGATGAACAGCTCAGGTAACAAACATACAATGCATTATAGAATCTTGAACCACATCAACGATGGGGTCTCTTATAGTCACGTTGTTAGAGGGTTTAACGTCGATAATAAAAACAAAGACGCGGAAGCAGAAGTGGTGGTGGATGACGAGGTTTGTATGATGTCTGAGTATCATGAAAGGTCTCTGGTCGCATGTTGCAATTCTTTTGATGCTCTGGTTGGTCTTCACGGTTGGTTGGGTGAAGTAGGGTTTGGGGGCGTTAAAACACAGTATTTGGGTGGCCTGAATATGATGATCAATTTCGAGAATACGGTCCTAGCAAAAGAATTTCAGTCCAAAAGAGATTTATGGGAACCCTGGATGACCAGTTTAGAATTGTGGAGAGGACAGATCCTTTCCTTTGAACGCATTGCTTGGGTTGGTGTTTGTGGTATACCCCTACACTTAGCATCCTCCGCGGTGATTAATAAGGTGTGTGAGAAGGTGGGAAAGGTCGTTAGCCCGTCAACGGCAAAGGATGACGATGATAATCGTTCCGTTGAATGTGTTGGGCTACTCGTTGGCGACGGGAAGATGGTTAGTGAAGTTGTGTCCATCAAATGGCGTAAAAAGAAATTTAGAATCTGGGTTGAGGAAAGGGCAATCGATTGGTGCCCTCCTTGTGGCCTGGTTAAGGGTGGTCATGCTTCAAGTCATGTTGAACAAGTGCAGAGTCAATGAGGAAGGGACGACGATGCGTGGTAGATTATGGAGTAAGAGACAATGTCATTGAAGAAGGATAATGGGTAGTCCTAAGACCTGAAGTCAAAGAGGTTTGCATGGGAGAAAGGAGTCGCATGTAGGTGCATTAAATGTTGGGGAGAAGACCAATAATACTTCTAATAATTTGGTTTTCTCTACGCCTGATAACGGTTTGAAGGCTGGTGGGGACAAAGGGGTTCAGGATAATTCAAATAATAAATGGGAGGTTTTAAATAATTTAGGACTTAATTGTTTTAAGTCTAGAAAAAGGCCCAGGATTTTAGAAGATGGGCTGGAGGAGGAGTGTTTGGGCCTGACCCAGCAGCCCAACATCTTTGTTAAGGACACGGTGACCTTTACGTCCAACATGGACCAAGCTGATCAAGAGGCTGATAATATAGATAAGGACAATTCGGGACAGAATAAAATAATTTCAGTGGATGAAATTATAACACATACATATCTGGAAAAAGAAAAAGAAAAAGAGAATGACATAGGAAGGGCAGGGGAGATTGAAGTAGGCGATCAAATTGATGAGGAAATGGAAGTAGAAATCAATGAGACAATGAAGATGGGAAAGTTGGTGGGTGTAAAGTTGAAGAAATAAGAAGTCAAGAAGTCCATTATTCTCGAAGGTATGCACACTGGTAACCCATGAATTTTTTGTCAAGAGGTATTAAAGGTATCGGGAAATCTGTTTGGATAAAAGGAATTAAGATTAAAGATAAAGTTTCTTTTATTGCAATACAAGAGTCACAATGTGTTGATGTTCAAAAGTTGATTGTCAAAGGTTATTGGGGGAGTTCGGAGTTAGAATTTGAATCGGTTGGTGCAAATGGGAGGTCAGGAGGATTAGTTAGTGTTTGGGATCCAAATGTGTTCAAGAAGGTTGATTGTATTAAAGATGAGAACTTTTTACTCGTTAAAGGCACAATTAAATGAAGTAGTGACCATTTTTGTGTCGTCAATGTATATGCCCCTCAAATTAACAGAGCTAAGAAAGAATTGTGGGAAAAATTGGCAAACATCAAGAGGAATATGTCTGGCTTTTGGTTCATGATTGGAGATTTCAACTCAGTTAGGTCGGTTGAATAAAGGAAAGGATTTGTTTTTAAAGCTCATTGTGCTAGAGATTTTAACAGATTCATTGGCATGGCTGATCTACATGAATTTGAGATGAAAGGTAGTAAGTTTACTTTTATGAAGGAAGACGAGAGAGGAAAAAAACTCAGTAAAATTGATAGGCTGCTAGTGGGCAGAGAAGTGGTTGACGAGTGGCCTACGACTTGCTTTCGGGCCCTTCGAAGACTCCTCTCTGACCACAATCCTATCCTTTTGTCGTTGGTGGAGTTAAATTTTGGGTCGCGGCCGTTCTGCTTTTTTAATTCCATGATGGACAAGGAAGATTTTCATAAGGTGGTTTTGGATGCTCTTGATTTTTTCCAAGGCAATGGGCCTCTTGACGTCATTCTCATGCTTAAATTCCGTTGGCTTTGTGAAAAAATAAAGGATAGGAGGAATGAAATTAAGGGGAAGTAATGGAGGAATGATATTAAGGGGAAGGAAGAGGAAGAAGCTGAATTATGTCGCCTGGAACTGGAAGAACTGGACTCGAAAATGGAAGAGGTTGAGTTGACGGATGAAGAACAGTGGGTTAGATTTGAATGTAAGAATAAGCTTGTTGATCTCAATTTATGGAAGTCCAAAGACCTAAAACAAAGGTCAAGATGTAAATGTGCTCTCGATGGGGATGAAAACTATCGATTTTTTCATTGTTTGACTAACAACAGGAAAAGATCTAACAACATTCAAGGCATGATGGAAGATGGGGCATGTGTTACCAAGCCCTCTATCATTAAGAAAAAGGTGTTCCAATTTTTTAGAGATAAAATTAAGGAGGATTGGAGACGGCGGCCAAAAATTACATGTGATGGGGTTTCGAGATTAAACGACTATGAAGCAACTATGCTAGTTGATAGATTTACCACAAGAGAAATCAAGGAAGCAGTTTTTTCGTGTGGTGATGACAAGGTCCCGGGACCTGATGGCTTCAACTACATGTTTGTTAAGAGGCATTGAAATGAGCTTGAGGGCTTGAGGCAGATTTTGTCAAGATGTTTGACAGGTTTTATGAGTCGGGCAACATTAGCAGAGGATGTGGCTCATCGTTCATTATTCTCATCCCCAAAGTTAAAGATCCTGATGGCCTTAACAACTATCGACCTATTACTTTAGTTGGTTCAATCTTATAATTATCATTTTTATATGAGTCATAAATATTTGATTATATTTAAGAAAATTTTAACTTCATTAAATGTAACGTAGCTAGCGCTCCAGGGACACTACTTAGAAAATCCCTTAAAATTAATAACATAATAAAATGTTGTTTAAAAGGATAATAATAAAAATATTGTGTTTATTTATGTCTCTATTTGCATTTACAGTGTGTAGTGATGAACATGAATTTTTAATTTATTTGTTTATCTGAGTAGTTATTTTGGAGAAAATCAAATTTCCATATGTATAATCTTCAAGAAAAATAAAGTAATGAAATTAGTAAGTGTTGATATTGAAATGACAAGATAAATGCTATAAAATGGATGATAAAAAAAAACACAAAATATGAAATTATGTGTTACACATATTGTATATATTACTATTAGACTGGTGTCCGCGTAATGCAACAGCGATGACGGTGTGGTTAACGTATCAGGTTTTTTGCTATATGTTTATGCGTGAGAGGGAGATAGATGTTGAATTTTCTTTTAAAAACATTTTATCACAGTCTATAAAATGAAAATGAGAATGTATTAAGATGGAGGATAAATTATACATATCAAGTTTTTAAATTTAAGAGATGGGGTTTAATTTCTTTTACAAGGAAGTATAGATATCATTTTTCCACAACACCTAACGCGCAATCACACAAACCATACCCACCTAAAGATATCTTTCATTAAACAACTTTTTATGTTCATAAAAGAAAATGTATAAAATAAAAATTTTCATAAATTAGGTAACTACCCGAAGAATTATTTCGTGGCAAAAGAGAGGAAGACAACAAGGTGTTTTTATATATATGGAAAAAAGAATTCAAAAAGACTTGTGTGAAAAGAAATTAATTAATGATGTTTTTGTTATCCATATAATTTAGCCTCTTGATCGATGGTTTAGTAGTTAACTTTGATCATGTTTAGATCATGATTCATTGGTGTGCTATACTGCTATGCCTATATGAAAACAATAAAACCAATAATAATTTTTTTTTTTTAAAAGTACTCCCTCCGTCTTACTACAAGTGTTGTGTTTTTAATTTTCAAAGTCTAACGTTCGCAACTTTGACCTTAAATAATTTTGTTTGTGTTCGATAATACTTG
>JANDBE010000048.1:42004419-42014526 GCA_024320915.1 Erigeron philadelphicus
CATTTTTTTTTTGATATATTCTATTTGTTAATATACACATTATATCTGAAATCGAATAGGTAAGACGAATCAACCATTCTTAAAACGCGATTTCGATTAATTAAATTCGTTGTATCATGGCTCTTTGGATCGCCCGATTCGCTTAGTTCGATTCGCGAACCAATAGCGTACCAATTCACGTATGTACCCAATTTCGAATCGCTCGTATCAATTCGGAATTCGTGGGTGGTCCAGCGAATTTGGTTACTATGTGTTAGACAATACGAAGCTAATAAACAGCAACGCCATTCCTTGCCACATTTGTATTAATTGGGGAATTTTATTTTAAATTTTTGGACTTTGATGTATGTAAACCATTATATGGAATTCTTTCTTATAAGAAAACCTTAAATTACCATGCATTGAATAAATATGATGCTATAGCATAGGCGTAACCAAATAACCCAAATCCCTTAGTAAAATGACTATTCCCAACTTTACAACGATTTGACTAGAAGAAATAATAATCATCTCTCTCTAGTTAGGTCAAATGGTTAAGCACCTGCTTTACAAACATGAGGTTTTAGGTTCAAGACTTGAAAAGTGCATAAAAAAAAGTCCTTCTATGAAGGCTTGAGTTGGGTATACCCAGGTTCAAGTCTGAGGGGCAAGGTTTATCCCTATTGATCGTCGTGTCTTCGGGCGGATTAGTAGGGGGGTTTTCCCCCATCGGGTATTTGAAATAAGCATTTCTACTTCGAGGGAGCTCTCTAACGCGGACCCGGTTAATACAACGTATGCTAAACCTCTTGTTATCGAATCGCGACATGAAATTTCCAACGAAATTCATCTTTCAAAAAAAAAAATCTCTTGGACGCTTCACTTAAGAAATCAAAAGATAAAACATGTACACCTAGGAGATACGACTAGAACCTTATTCTAATATAAGAATTGAAGATGCGATTAACGATGTAGTTAAGTTTTCCTTTTCCTTTGTTTATTACCTAATCAATGGCTAATCAATTATCTATACTACTCCATTATAAAACAAAGTATCCTTTTTTTTTCTTTTTTTCTTTTTTTTTTTTAATTTTTTATCTTTAAATTACCTAAAATATCCTTAAGTTTCAACAAATTCTTAACTCACACATCAAATCTACCCAAAATAACACTAAAATATTTTTCAATAATATTTATCCAAACTATTTCTTTCTTTTATTAAATAATCTAAACATTTTACAAGTTGTCAACATGTGCAATTTGAAACCTTAAGGGCTACATGTTACCTCCATTCACCATTCATCCCACCGTTTGTCCATATCCCTGGAATGAGTAAACACCACTAGGATGATTTGTCCCTCACTTATCTTTGGATGTACGGACAAGTGAAATTTTAATGAGTGTGTAGGGTATTTAAAGATATTAGTGGCATAAATGGTGACTATCATATTAATCTTTGCATTGTGGATATTTTAAGAAAAAAAAATGATTAATTTTTTTTACAAAATAGTCTAAAAATCTTCCTAACACTTTAAGAAGGTGACATGTGGTATTCACTAATTTTTTTTCCTAATTTTGCCCCCTGTTTTTTACATATGTCATCATCCAATAATTAGGAGGATTTTTAGGCTAATATATTAAGAAGATTAATAATTTCTCTTCAAGGAATTAATCTTTATAGGGAAAAGAATTTGTATGTGTATGTAATTTGTCTTCGGCTATTATTGTAGGAAAGAAACTTTGTTTTGGTTCATTGTATGTAAGTAACCTGCTAAACTGAACGAATCGTGTAAATAATATGTTAAATGCTGATGTGGTGGTCTTTCATTGGGCCACATATCAGATGTTTAATGGTGTCACGTTAATATCCGGCCTATTTCTTACACAACTTATTCAGTTTTAAGACAAATTTACATACAATGAATCAAAAATATTAACTAAAGACGAGTTTCATAAACACACAGATTATTTTCTTATTTTTATATTCCTTACCAGATGAGTCCTTTTGAAGGATGTATGCCACTGGACCATCCCCACGACCCCATCTTCTTTAGGAAAATTATTACCTAGGATTCACGTTAATTCCTTTTCCTACCTTAATGTTCACAATTTCACATTAATTAATGGTTGCAGGACCATGTTACATGGTCCATGTACGTACTCCTTCAGTGTCCACCAGGAAAAATATACACATGTTTATTATCATTGATTGTTTGCACACTGCTGGTCGGGTTGATATTTTACCAAGTAATTACTCGTAACAACTAACAACCACACCCTGGTAATCATTGCCGTGAACGTCAAATCTCAACCAAGAAAAATAACGATAAATTAATTAATGCAATTCTCTATAAATAATACAATTTAATTGCAGTTGCAGTGAATGTAATTTCCATCTTGAAATAATCTAAATCATTTTTACCTCTTAATATTACACCAACGTATAGTATAATAAACATGTTTTTATATATTTTTGTATAAATATATGCGAGACAATCCAAAGCCGGTCGTTAGTTGGTCATCGTTACTCTTCACTCTTTGTTGCATGTATTATTGTATTAACTAATCATAACGAAATTGTTTTAACTTTTTAGATTTGATATATTGCATGTAAACACTATAAAATCGAAAAAACATTTTTGGATAATCGTATTAATTAAAACGGATATCATTTAATTTCAGCCAGAAATATCAAATACCTACTAGCTTTTTCCCTTCATCCCAATTCTGGCCCAAGTATTAACAAACTTCTCTATGCCCACTAAAGAATTAAACTAATTTGGCCCAATAAAGTTAAACATTATTGCAACTTATTTTTATTTATAAGAGGCCTCCGAAGCCCCAATTCATTTAGCGAGGTTCAATCCCATTTTTACGATCATGAGTCATGCCAACGTATTAGCTCGTTGACATCTACTGGTCAATCTTATTTACAGTTTTAAGTCAATACAGTAGTAACGAAAATTTGGTCAAACCATCAACAAGATTAAAAATTAATAATTAAACATTCAACGATTCAATCAACAAAAACATACAATCTTTTACAACATGTGTTACTACTTACAGTTGATCAACAGCAAAAACACACAATCTTTTACAACGTGTGTCATCACTTACAAAGTTACAGTTGATCACCATATATGTAATATATTTTATTCAATAGCAAGTAATGAAATTCAAAATTGCATTGGCAAATCATTCAAAAAAAAACCATACACAACAAGTATGTCATAAATATGTGAGATATTCACTATACATTAAGAGAAAAAGGGTCGTTTAAGCCCATTTTGCAAGAAGAGACATAAGACCAGCACCCAAAAAAAGTGAAACATTTGAAACCAATTGAAGCATTTTGTTCTTTTGCATCCTTGGGTTCATGAAGTCGGGTGAAAGAAGATCAACAAGTGCCATGTAGATCAAGATTCCCGCCGATGCAGAGTTTAATACACCCTCAACGATTAGAGCTGTAGAACTGTTCTCCTTATAGCTATTGGTTACAATTATGCCTATCACAATCCCGAGTGGGGTTGTAAGGCTAAAAAATGCTCCCATTATCGTAACAGCTAATGATTTAAACTCCGCCTGTAAAAAACTTTCAACATTACATTGTCTTCGATTGTAAGCATATAATCTACCATTACTTTGAACAATTAATAGAAATCTTTGAATGTAAGGGGGGTCGGTTATATATGGCCGTCTTCTTTGCAAATATATACATTTGTATAGCTATAGATGATACTTACTATTAGGAAAACAATAATCAAATTTAATTCTAGTTTATATGCACGTAAAACAATGACAAGACATATATATTAAGCACATTAATTAATATAAGGATTGGTAATATATATTGGGAATTTGATGCATATATACCTGAAAAATGCATCCTCCAAGACCTATTCCTTCAAAGAATTGATGGAAAGTCAATGCAATAACAAGCGGTTTGATAGTTTTTGGACTTTCAGAAGCACCCAACGACAATCCTATTATCACCGAATGTACGATAATACCTAGTTCCAATACCTGCAGCAATGGTAATAAAGACATTTAATTCCAATGTACGTGATTCATGTAAAAATTCTAGGATTATATCAATATTTAGTTTTGTATTACTGCAAAATTCAAGTAGCACCAACTAACATTAAAAAGTAAAGCATGTTTATAGTTTTTGCTATCTCTGAATTTTCACGGGCAGTACAGACTACAGAAGGTAGGAAACAAGTTACAAAGTACTTTCAAAGTCAAACTTTACGAATTTTGACTTTAAATATTTTTATATGAGTTATATAATATTTGATGAAAGTTCCATGAATTGATTGTGTTTTAAATGTGTGTTTTACTGATATAACTTTCATCAAATATTATATAACAAAACTAAAAATATATATGGTCAAAGTTCGTAGAGTTTGACTTTGAAAATTCAAAAGTGGCCAAGTTTAGTGGGACGGAGGGATAGAAAGCTTTCCCAAATGAAAGATGAAAGCTTCATATAGCATCACATACACATATGGCTTATCTTGCCTATTTTTTATGATTGGATGAGACTCGATCCATTATTACATCTACATGTTTGTGGTTTCCTATATGTATCACTTAACATAAACCATGCACCTATGTGCAACTAGTCCTAAACTCCTAACTATAATGAGCACATGTGAGAGATATGCTTAACTAGTACGGAGTCGTAATTGTTAATTTAAGTAGGATTTCTGATAATTATTATTTTTAAATCGTTTGGTCTTTAAATTTTGGGTTCGTTTTGAGCCTGGCTCAGACATCACAGCCATTAACACTTACATGATCATAATTAACTAGATGTATACAGTATATATATTATGAGTAATTAAAATAATTTTTCATTTCAAAATGTCATCAAAAGTCATACTGTTTATCTTGTGATTGCATGAGACGTGTTTGTTTCATACACAAAATAGTCAAAAGATTCTTTTCAAGCAAGCCGTATAGTAACAAGGGCCGGGTTAATTATTGATATCTAATGAATTAATTGGACCATTGACATCTGGTCAATGATTCGATCTAAATCATACGGAGTACATAGTATATAGTTTGTGCTAGATGATTAACTAAACTGATAAAAACAAATTAGTAATCTCAAAATTTTGATGAAGATCAGGTAGAAAAAAAATAACATATATGTTTGATTATTTAATTTACCTTGGAAACTATTCGATATCGATCTACTTGTGACAAACCCGCAGAGGTATGAGCATGTCCATGAGTCGCATGCGTGTGAGCAGCCACTTGACTACTATGTCGCGCGTTATTTTCTTCATCTCCGTGACTTCCTTCAGGCTTATGAGGAGTACCTCTCGATTGTGATCTGACCTGATAAGCCGCGGATGAAGTCTCAAATAAGAGCGTTAAAATGGTGGCCATCATTGCAATGAACCCCGTAAAAGGGAACTCTCCCCACGGATGTTCTTTTAAACACGGAGACGTTAAGCTCTCAAATGCATCAGGAAGTATATGAATAAAACCCGTAGCCAATATGACACCAGCCGCAAATGCCTTGACAATAAAGAAACCATCTTTCTCCGGACTAAGAGCGGGGACGATCTTACCAATGAACGGTATACAAACACCGAGGGCCCCAAAGACAAGGATCGATGCGAGAGCGATCAGTTTGTACTTGAGAGCTTCACTCTTTTTGCCCTCGTCTTCTTCTTCTTGTTCACAAGTGCATTCAGCTAAAACTTGGGTGGTTATTAGGTCTAAAACCAAGAAAGCAACAAAAACTAACTTTCGCCCCTGCATAACTTTAATCATGGTGTACGGATTAATTAGTGCTTAGCTACACTTTACAAGAATATATATAAAAAAATTTCTCTGTGTGTTTTTTTTATTTTCAAGAGGAAACTTTTGTAAGTTTAGATAACCACCTGATTGTACTTATAAAGAATAAAGATTTTGACTATCCTCACATGGGTCGTGTTTTCGTTTAAACAATTAAAGCCACTAGTTAAAATTTTACTTTTATTAATTATTCGTAACCATTCACCATTTCACCTACACTTTTTTATGTCATCTCATTATCGCCTTCTCATTTCTTTACCATTCATCTATCATTTAGTCCCCACTTTTATTTTATATCTCAAAATGTAGCCAATAAAAATAGAACAAAATAACATAAATGGACCAATATCTTCTCTTCACCTAGGCTAAATCATTCATTTATCTCTTCTTCATCTTCTCTTATCACCTATATGCCTTAACAATTCACCTATCCATTATCTTCTTTCACCTATAATTTTCACCTTCCCTTTAAGAATGGTCTAATAAACAAGTTACTTTCTCTCTTTTCAACTACTTTTAAAATACCTAAAATACATTTAATTTTCAACACTAAATCTACCCAAAATATATCCCTAAAATATTTTACACCCATATTTATCCAAACTATCTATCTATTTTATTAATTAATTAAAAAATTTGCACCTAATAACTCTATAATATTCTTAATAAAGTTATTTACAAAAGATACATCTCTTGACCATAAAATAACTACACTACCATTTACGTCAATTACTTTAAGATTAATAACCACATGGTTACCACCACCGCCACTAACACCACCCGTTGCCGCCACCGCCGCCGTATTGCGCGGATACCCATCTGGTTTCTATAAAGCTAAGAGTAAGCAGTTCTATTATTATGTTTAATCTAAAAGTAATTATGCTATAGACACATATAACTTACATTGTAATTTGTAGCCATCCAGCAACTTATATAACCAAGAGATTGCAATATATACATATCTCCTCCTATCGCTTTGGTGTAATGGTGTTCACTTTTACAGTCCTGTAACACAAACTTGAAATTGAACTCTGAGTTCACCATTCTGCTGATTTATCTGTCTTTGCAAGAAGCGCGAATATCACTAGATCGTCCAGCAATTTGCTTTCCAGTTTACTTTAGATATTTAGGGCAAGTTTTATCTTCTGCAAACTCCTTTTGTTGCTACAGATCCTAACTTCCCTCGGTTAAAAAAGCGAAACAAATGAGCTGGGAATGTCTGGTTTGATATGCAAGGCCACATTCATGAGTCGGCTAGTTAATAAAACTCTGCATCCAAGGTCATCATTGGGCAAAGAAATCCTAATATAATTCCAAGCCCTCTACATCTCATATATCATCAATGACAATAAGATAACGCTTCCCATGTTTGGGGTTTTTAAGGCAGTTACAGGGTGGACCAATCTCAGACATTCAATCCTTTAAGCTTCTCTTGTTCAAATATTTATAGTTCCTACCAAATAACTTGAGATGGAACACAACACAAGATTACAAGCTTAAAACCCACTACTCAGATCTATCACAATTATACGACTATACATACAAACTCTGTTACCATATACGGTTTAGCCTCCCCTGCAATAACACAAAAAGACAATGCAGACACGTATAAATTTTCCTAAGCAAATAATTAAGAGGCAAAATTACAAAAGAATGCACATAACTTACAATGGTTGTATAATTATACTGATAGAACAGACATACACAGATGTAGCTCATCATATGCCTAGCCTCTTTGTACCACATTCTGAGCAAAACTTGGAAGTCTCACGCATATACGGAGTACCACATTCATCACAGAACTTAGCAAGGCTTGTTGGCTATAAAAAAAACAGTTCACGAATTAAGATGAGTGAAGGAAGCCTCGATTTAATGATAGAGAATGGTTCCTAATTCAAATATCGAACTCGGAGTTAAAGAACATAATATATTCGTATAGAAATATCACCAGTACATGCAAGCGCCCTCCAAGGTGACTGAGTGGTTGTAAACAAGCCATCTGTTGAGACAAGGCAGCAGAACCCTGTGGATGCCCAATTTCAGGAAGGTGTGACGACGAACCACATTGGTTGTGATTAGAATATTGACCATTTTGACCGTGACTCATAGATTGATGGTTCTGGTTCACAATATCAAATTGACCCTGGTGTGGAAGACTTTGAATATGCTGTTTTGATAATGTCTGCTGCTGAATAAAATCGTTCACAAAAGATCAAAAAAAAAAAAACAAAACAAATAGCTTTATGATAAACGAACCAATACACATTTCCATAAATGTTTTTATATATAAATGAAGGAATGAATCTTACTTCAGTAAGAGACCGATATCCTTGATTAATTGACATCGGAGAAGAATTATCAGCATCAGGGAAAGTCTAAATGGCGTGTCGAGAGATATATTAGCATTTACCTTAGACATTAAAAGGATACAAATCAAGTCAAGACGTTATCACAATAAGCAGAGGTGGCAATTTAAACCCATATACTTATGAATGGATTCACATTATGTTTTATCTCTAATGGGAGGACCTTAAAAGAATTAGCCTGAAAGGAAATGGGTCAATGGGTTGATCATTTTAATGAATAAAACTGCATTAATCATTTTATTCAAAATAATTTTATATAATATACTTTGCATTATAATTCACAGACTATTTATTCATATAAATTTGGACAGAAGATGTCTTGGTTAATCCCAAATTACCTGTTTTGGGCCAACTCTTTTTTACCCCTTACCCAACCCACTGCCACCTCTAACTATCAGCATTGAACTTACAGGAAAACCAGGAACACTTGAGCTAGAGTTTGATCCAGAACGCCTATACTTATGTCTCGGAGCATAAAACTTGTAGTCACAAGGAGAGACAGTTACATCACCTCGACCAGTCAACCTCTTGAACCTACATTCAATCACAATTACTTGAATCATATAACTAAATTACAATCTTAGATTTTGAGTCTCATTTCTAAATGTTAATGATAATTACTTGAAAACAATAGTTAACTTTTACCACTCTGCATCATCTATATTTGCAATAGTCGGTTTCTCGATAATAGCCAAACCATTGACCACAATAAAACGAATTCGCTTCTCCTCCTGTATCACTAGTTCAGGAAATCTAGACCTTGTTTCAAAAGATGTTGCTAGTTCTCGTCTTTTAAAAGAACATGAACCTGCTCTCCATGAATTGATAAGTTTCTGTTACTAAGTATTTACTACTAAAGAACACCAAAATAAATAGATTAAAAAAAATATGACACCTTTTTTAGGAAATTTCTTTGCAAGTTTCCTATACAAACCACCTGCAGCTTCAAGTCCTACTCCAAATGATTTTTCACGCCAGCCATTCAATGTAAGAAGTCTCACATTTACTTCATTAACCAAAGTGTCATACATATTTGCCACATACATCAATGGCAGGACAAACTGTGGATCACCTTCATATCGAACATCTTGTCCTTTCCTCTTGCAAACTTTATCTTCAACGGGTTGTGATATACCATCAGTCTCAGACTCAGTAGCTTCAACTACATGAGTGCTAATGAAATTATCGACAATGAAATCCATAAATCTTGCTTTTGCTGTTTCTATCGGTGAAATGTCTACAAAAAACAAAGCAGTCAAATAAATTTTTGAAACTCATTTGATCAAATTTCGCATAAGGCAAACACAAGTTAACAACTTGAAATTACCATTTATCAAAGGCCCGTTAGTAAGAAGGCTTGAATGATCTCCATCCACCCCTACATTGTGAAGTGGTATATTATTCTGGTAGCTTTCGTGCATACGTTCCTACATTACGAAAAAAGAAACTCAGAAATTCGTTTATCTTACATATTAACGTATTAATCAAGAGTTAACGCCCAACGACATACTTTTCCCCATCTCTCTTTTAAAACAATGCATTATTTTATTCTCCGAAAACACAATTTTAATTCCCTTTGTAACAATTTTAACTTCATTATAGCAATTCAGATGAAACAGTAAAACAAAAATGGAAATATTTGAAACTCACAGCAGTAGCAGAGTCAACTTCATTGTCTAAGTTATCATCGGTAATAGTATCACGGTCAACCATGGGTCCGATAATCTCACCGGAACGTCCATCAACAGTATTGAGATCATCATTTAAAGAAGAAGTATCATCATGATGGTCTATATATGAATCAGCTGATCTCAAATTATATTCTTGAACTGGAACCCTACTTTCCATCTATCAAAATTCCAACAAAAATCTTCACTTTTTAACATATCTCTACTTTTTTATAAAGCAAATGTCTCCCCTATTAAATAATTCTGTCTTTGAAATACCG
>JANDBE010000048.1:42066342-42078770 GCA_024320915.1 Erigeron philadelphicus
TTGGAAACTTTTTGTGGCGTATACATTCCCTTAGTGTTTCGAAAAAGGAACGACAGCCTCTCAGACCTTTCGGTGCTTCAGAAGATGGTCGAAGCAAGCAAATGAAACCCAAATTCGGCCAAGATATGTCACCACCATGAATATCGAACTCCCCTTCCACCATATTAGACACCCTTTAAAACTTCAAACACAGGGTCACAATTTGTAATTCATTTTTAACGGTTGTTAGCGGTATGGACCAAATGTGCTGACAGAGCACGAAAGTCAGGGACAAAACCTGTAATTTCTAGAAGTTAGGGATGAAACTTGCAATTTGCAACCAAACCTACATATGAAAATTGTAATATATCCTATAGTTTTTATCAAGTACAGTATTATATACCACAAAACAAACATATTTACGTCAAAATTACAAAAAGAAGACTTAAAAGGTCAAACTTTTACATTTAATATAAATGATTTTCGGCCAACAGTTATATATTTAACAGGCTTGTACACACTTATGAAATATTTTGACAAATATGTCACTCAAATTGAAAATAATTGGGAAAGTAAGTTGTTATGTTAGCGAGCATACAATGTTTTTTTTAATGTATGTGTACAATGACAGAGATGGGTTTAAGCATGACAAAAACAGCCACAAAACGATGCAAGTATCCAAGTAAAACATACAAGGGCCTGTGTTTCTACCATAAAAACTGTGATATCATTTGCAAGGCCGAGGGTGCTCCAAGTGGTGGTCGTTGCCACGTCTTAACCATGCGTTGCTTTTGTAACTTTTGTGATCATCATCCAGATTAGCTAGCTATATATAGGCCTCAAACACAATAATATTGCATAAGTTAATTGATTGTAAACATTGTTTTCTTTTTATATGTTTTGGAATTAAACATTATATTGACAGCGTAATCAATAATGAATTCTTGAGTTGTTGTCACCTATAGTTAAGTTAGTAATAATAAAATGCACACAGAAAACTGGTCATATCTCTCAATTAAGCTTGATGACACTCATATCATATTAGACACGATCCCAATTCTCTAACCCAAAATATATAGATAGATCCAGAATAAAATAATATTTGGAAATGTTTTTCACAAGAGCCCGTAATTACAACCTTTTAACCATTTAAAATACAAAACTCTTAGCTGCACGAAATAAGTTTAACCAATTGAGACTTGAAATTCACAACACATGTACAAACACCTTAAGTATTATTACTATTATTATAACTTTAATATTGACATGTAGCCATGTAGGTAGGTAAAGCACGTAACTACATAGATACTATTTGTTTTTACCCCAATAATTTATTCCCCAATCATATCATTTATATATTTTATTCTATTATGATATGATCTGATGTGGAATACTTAGCAAATAACGTGAAGAAATTGAAGATATTTTTTTGAGTTAGTGTTAATCATTTGAATGGCAAACACGCAAATAATAACCGACACGACACCGCCCAAATAATATTTTTTAAGAAGTCTCCAGAAGGTTAAATAGATTTTCCTCACTTATCCATATAGGCCATCTTGAAAATAGAATTTGGGGTGGAAACCAAAAGTTGAAGCTTTCAAAGTTGGAATTTTTAGAATTTTAAAGATATATGATGAATCAACATATATAAAGACTTACTAAAAAATAAAGTTTTGTTAAATGTAGTTTAAGGGTAGTAATTAAGATAGAGAAAATAGTTTATATTTAGTTAATGGGGTTAACTAGTATGCTTCTAACAACATGCTTCTATCATGATTTTTAGAGATAGGAAGAGATTTTATATTCAAACATGTGATTTTTAGATAGAAATTCGTGAAGCGGAAGCATGCTTCTAGCAACATTTTGGTTTTTCCGTTAATTAATTACTATAAAAAATATGATTGAGTTTCTGAATATGTAAGATACAAAATTTTACACATATGATAAAATAAAAAATACTTGGATGAATACTTTTGTTATTAAATATATTTGAGTTTAAATCATTTTTATAAACTACCTGAATTTTATATTATAACGAACTTGTAACAAATTTTAATCTACAAACTTTTTGAAAAATAAAATCAATTTCAATTTTATTTTATTTAATTTTTATGACTACTATAAAAAAAAATATAAATAAATAAATATTCAATTTGACTACTATAAACTAGTTACCAAACATATCCATATGTTATATTTGCTATCTTATAAAACAATTTAGCTTACTCATTAAATTTAAATTTTTAACTAGAGAACATCACTATACTTTTTTTTAAAACATTCAGTCCGTATATAATATCGGGAAAACGTCATCGTATAATGATGAAGTCTTGCACGTACTTTAGACAACGAGATATTGACTATGAGCCGTTACAAATATTCAGAAGAAAAAACCTCAAGATTTTATCATCCTTAAAGATTAAATTCAAAACTTTGAGTAAAACCAAGAGTAACAACAGTTGGTCCCACCTTCATTTGCAGAAAATCACTATACGTCTATACTACTCGTTTATCTTAATTTTATATCATTTTATCTTAAATTTTTATTTACATTTTAAATATCTCTTTTAAAAAATCCGTGATATGCTTCCGCTTCGAGTAATTATAAAAGCGCACGCACGCCTCAGCAAATAACAATCAACAAGGCCGACTTTCAGATATTTCGCTCTCTATTTCCATCACTATATCTATATCTATATATATATTCTTTTGCATACAGAAGATCATATCGGAGCAGCCGAAACGCCGTCGTATCGGAAGCCGGAATAACCTACGCGTATTTATTCATTCAGTCTCTCGATCGCGAATTGAAAGTTTGAAAGTTCGTTATCTTAAGTTTCCATTAATTAGTTAATAATTCTACTTTAAATAATTTCGGTTTTATTTTTAGTCTTTTTTAGGTATGTTATAGCTATATCATAATCATCATCATTACTATTATTATTATTATTATTATTATATTTTTGTGATTTTAGTATTTCAATTTCTGATAGGCTTTTTGTGTGTGTAATTTATGTGATATTTGTTGCTAATTACTATTAATTAAGATTAGTATTAGTATTAGTATTAGTAAAAAGTTAATAATTATTATGTGTATTAGTTAAAAATGATTTTAGCCTAGATTCTGTTTGGCTGTTTGTTTGTTGCTGAATTTCGTGGCTTGTTATCATCTATATCTATATGTTATGTGCTATACGGTTCGACCGTGTCGTATATGGAGTTGACGGTTTTATTTGACTTCAAGCTGTATTGATTATGCTATATAAAACTTTGTGTGATAGACTGATAGCGTTAGATTGGATATACACACTGTAGGAATGTTGGTTTCGCTGTGTTAGACTCGTTTAGGAGAATTCATGTTTCGAAAGCATGGAGACCGTTATTCCGTTCTATTTTGGCTCTTTGGTTATTGATGATTTTGTTTGGAGCTTGAACTCTGCATTGTCGTTCTAAGTAGCGTGGAACGTTGACGATTAAGGTTTACTTTCTCAATATCTTTACCTTGTGAACAATTTTGTCTGTTGATTCACAAAAGTAAGGCCTTAAGTAATGGGGACTGTAAAACAAATATATATTTAAGTTATGCCCACCTCCTTAATTTCCGTATCTGGTAACCAAGCACTCCATCCACAAGTCTCTTTTTTTTGCGTCAAGTTCATACCTTGCAGTCCATCCAATTTGACTCGAGATAAGTGGTCGTTTGGATGAAATCTTGTTGATTGATTAGTCCTGTGGGTCGCTTTGGCTTTAAGTTCGTACGGTAGGTTTCTTTTGCTGAAGAGGTTTTTGGTGCAGAACGGCTGTTGAGGTAGGCTTGTCCCTGATGGGCAGGATAATCACTCGATATATGCATCAGTGATGCTCTCTACTCCTTTTGTTTTCTTAATTCCAATCAGGACGTTCTTGATTTTGTGATCTATTGCTCTTACCTTAGGTCATGCCACTGTTTTGGTGGTATCATAATTACTAGACGGATGTGGGCTTCTTCAAGATACAAGAAACCATGCCGTGGATATCCTCATTTCATGGAGACGTGGAATTACTCAATGCTGAACTTTAGTTATATTAGACCTATTTTTTGGTGACTGCTTACAGCTGTTCAACATTGATTGGATTATGTTGTTGCTGATTTCAACTGATGTGCTGAAGTGTGAGAGAAAGCCACATTGTCTCTGGGTTTTCACCCGGCGATGGACAACTAGATGTGCTTTCTGAAAATGTAGGATTTTTTTGCTTAATGTGTCCTTGAATGCAGGTGCTATCAGTCGTAGTAGTCATTAATTTGATATTAGAATCTGAATGGAGGCTCCGCTCAATCTTCCTACAAGTTTGCACCTTCAAGAGAGGAATGCAGAAGCTACTACAGAAGCTACTACCCTTATGGAGGAACCGAAGTTATGCGGTCAACATGATCATGAGGATAGTGAGCACATTGATACGGAAACTAAGAACTCAGAAGTTCTTGATGATAGAGTTCTTGACTATGGGTACTGCTATTAGGACTTCTCTCCTGATGTTCACTTTTGTAGTTAAAATATTATGTTACATTTTGATAATCTGCTGCTTTATGTTTTTTTAACAGATGTTCTCATTACCGTCGCCGGTGCCAAATAAGGGCCCCATGTTGTAATGAGATATTTGATTGCCGTCATTGTCATAATGAGGCAAAGGTGCGTACAACATGAGGCTAGCTATTAAAGTAATGACATATATGGGATGTATACTGGTATTGGTGTTTGATGCTATGGTTAATATTTTATGTTTCTACAGAATGATATTAACGTTGATAAAAAAGAGAGGCATACCATCCCTCGCCATCAGATTAAACAGGTGGCTTACTATCCAAGTTATATTGCTTTTACACTGTTTTATGTTGAATAAATGAAGCAATTTACAATCTTGTTACCCTTTCAGGTTATATGCACCCTCTGTGGTACTGAACAAGAGGTGAGTGTTTTTATTTTTGCCTTATGCTTTCATATAAATTGTTTTCATTTTTTTTTAATTTCTATGGCCCGAGTTTTCTGAACCTTTTGCATCTTGTTTAAATGTTTTGCTGTTTTTACTTTAGGTTCGGCAGACATGCGTCAACTGTGGTGTGTGCATGGGCAGATACTTCTGTGGGTCTTGCAAGCTTTATGATGATAATGTAAGCCCTTGTGATAATGATAATGTAAGACATTAGTTTTTCATGGTGGGATTATCTAAATTGCTTTCTCTGTGCTTTTATGCAGATATCCAAGAGGCAGTATCACTGTGATGGTTGTGGTATTTGCAGGTATGATATGTATGCTATTCGTAGTTGGATATCCTGACGAATTCCTAAAGTATTATAGATAGGAAATATAGTAAACCCATGATCTTGCTTATTTACATATATAAACGTAAATTCACAAAGAGCGGATGACCTTGGCAACCAGGAAGAACACAAAAAGTGATACTAAGTATTCATCTCTCAAGTATCCTCAATTTTAGTTTTATGACAAGTTAGGGGTGTCAATGGGTTGGATGATCAAGTTCAAGCCAAAGAATTAAAAACCTTTAATAATGTATTCAATAGTGCCCTTCATTCCATGGAATCATTATTTTGAACGTTCAGCATCTGTACTACCTTGTTTCCTAGCCTCCCCAGAATCAAGTGGCTTGCTTCCGGGTTACAGTTTATCTGTTTGGATTACATTCATGAACTAATAGATCAGGTCATGATCCATGAACTAATAGATCAGGTCATGATCCATAAGCTAATGGGTCAGATCACTGTCCATAAGCTAATGGATCAGATCACCATCCGCTGGGTCATGATCGGATCATGACCCAATTCTTATCTGTCATATTCACGGGTTCAGTCGAATAATGGCTCTTTTAACTTGTGTTTATTTGCCTTTCATATCAGGATTGGTGGACAGGAGAACTTTTTTCACTGTAACAAATGTGGTAAGTCATCTTCTCTATGATAATATATAGTTAGCTTGTCTGGAACTTGGGATTTGGTCAACTCATTCTCCTTGATCGATCTTGTTACCCTTCAGGATGCTGCTACTCAAATTTTCTGAGAGAGAGTCACCCATGTGTTGAACGAGCTATGCACTATGACTGCCCTGTATGCGTTGAGGTATGGATGATTACCTTATGGTATTCCACTTTCATGCATGTTTTTGTGGAAACATACTAAAAGATATGCAAACGTTGGATACTTGCAGTATCTATTTGACTCGATTGATGATGTTACGGTCATGCCTTGTGGCCATACTATTCATAAGAAATGTTTGAAGGAAATGCAGCTACATTCACAGTAAGTGAATCTAAAACATCAACAGATTTTTGATAGATAGAAGATGATTATATAAGGTTAATGTTTTGGTTATAAACTTATTTCCACAGATATGCTTGCCCTCTCTGCTATAAGTCAGTCTGTGATATGTCAAAGATGTGGGAGAAACTTGACATGGAGGTTGCTGTTACACCGATGCCCGATTTTTATCAAAATAAAATGGTGTGTTGTCTTCACTATTCCTTTTCTCTGTCTTTGTTTTGAGCCTTGTGGATGCTGGCCTCCTGACTTCCTTATTTTGTTTTTGTTTCATGAAGATATGGATCCTTTGCAATGACTGTGGAACGAATTCTGAAGTGGCATTCCATATCGTGGCTCACAAGTGCCCCAATTGCAAATCCTACAACACCCGCCAAACTAGAGGCTGATATGGTGGCAGATTGCTTTTTGGAAATCTCCTTCCTTTGAAATGGTGCTTCTGTTATCTGGAGGTGCAGCGGATGGGTTATCATGTATACTTGTTGCCTATGTTCTTTAGCTGGTTGAACAGAGTACTCGCTCTGTACAATTCCATGAAGAGTCTGATGTTGTAAACATGGAGTTCTTGTAGGCAGATACTCGCTGTTGATCAACATTGTAAGAACCTTTTCTTCAAGGATCTCGTTTATGAAGCGTTGCTCCTTGGGGAAATTGTAAAACCTTCTAGTTCCCCCACCCCCTTAGTGTATTCTATGGTACTTGATTTGTCATTGTCGTTGCTTGATCTATGTATCATGTTTAATTTCGTGTTCACACTCAGAAATATATCATGGCAACTTCTTTGTAGAGCGCATTGTACCTGTGTGGACTCATTTTGCGCACTCAAACGTATAAAGGTTTCTAAGACAAACATTTAAAATTTTAACTGTGGTTAATTGCACGGACAGGTCAAAATGACTAGACACTTCTTTCCAGAAATTTTCCATATTCTTTACTTTAGAGCTCAATGAAATGATGAAAAGAAAAAAAGCCTTTTGTTTTTTTATACTCACTCTCCCAGATTCCCCGTGTGAATTGGATGCAATGAAATGGAAATTTTGTATCTATCGGTTTGGACAAGTAATGTGTTATGTCATTACGACAACCTTATCTTTATAATGAAAAGAGAACAATGAAGGATTCATGCCCTTCAAATCATTATTGTTTAAATATCGTTATTAATTAGTCATATCAAAATAAGTGTGCTGGAAAATCCCCTCTCCATATTTTAGAGGATAAACTGGATCATGCTTTCACCTTTGAGAATCGACTGGATCTTTGATTGTAAACTTCTCTTCATTATAAATGGTTTATATGCAAGGGTATTGTTTCTGGTCTACCTTGAACGAGAGATCATTCGAAGTTGTTTATATTAGAAGGGACACATATATACATTTTGACCTGTATTTAAATGTTGAATATCTATCTACACATCAGCTTTTACCTATAAACTAAGTTTGGAATCAAGTTTGGGTATTGTCATGTTACAGATGCAGTTAAGTAGCATTGATACATACTTCAATGATTCTATATATAGTTTTCTGACAACGGCTTAATTTTGTTAATAAATTGAGGTCTCATACTCTCAATTCTGTTTTCTCTATGTTACCATACCCATACTTATATCCCACGTTGATACATAAATACTGTTCGTATATATGTACTCATGGCTAGTAACCCACGTCAATCTATAAGTACGATTTTTCGACCCATTAGGTACAGTGTCAATAATTATTTCAAGATCAACTCATTAATGGAGAAGATATCATTTACTTTTGGTATCAGTAAATTTATTTAACAGTGTAAGGTACAGAAAAAGAGCATTATCTATCTTTCCTTTTTTCATATGTTGAATAGCTCTCATTTTCTCTAGAACATTGGGACTTAACGGTAACCCCATCATACTTTAAGGTTCTTTTTTGTAAAATTTAACCATAGTGGTTCAACCCAAAGTAAACCCACTTAGCCACTTTAAAGATTTGGCCCTTTTAACATGGGGTCTAGCTCTTGTCTTTGTTTATGTCCTTTCTCTGTTTGTTAACTTATAGCAAATAACACCACCTTCAAACAGATGGTAGGGTCTCTTGCATGCATTATTGCTTTGTACTAGGAATCTATTATCAAAATCTGCAAGATTTACAACTTGATTATATACAACTTATAAAAAGTTCATTTGGGATTTGCTTATTTATAAATGGTTACTTGCTAATTAAACAGGTATCAACCTGCTTATATAATTAAAGATGTTTTTTAAACTGATTATTAGGGAGAAAACATGAACTAGCCCATTTGAAGGGCTAGGGGGCATCATTGGGGTCCTTTTGTATTCGATAAAACTAAGAACCGATTTGTGTGTCCAAGCTACCTCAAATGCTCAAGCTGCACGGTCAAGCGCTTATGACTTTGGTGATGCCATTCTAATTCTAAGTTGGTTTGTGATGCGAAACCTAATCATCGTGCACGAAAAGTGCCTACATTGTCACATTGATTGCTTAAATTCTGTTTTTTAAGATGAGGCAGGCAGCATCATAAAGCATGGGCCAAGTAAGTTAAAGTTGTTTGAGTCTTTACAAGAAAGATACATTTGATGCAATGACAATAATGCACACATGGGTGAGGGGCCATTACTGGAAAAGCTATCAAGTTTTTTCATGGAAAATGGAAGGGACAATGATGGATGGAAAATGGAAAAACCCATATGAATGCATCACCTACTTGTACCTTTGCAACTCACAATTCGAATCCACTATATGATTTACCCGTTGCAAAATGCCAAGAAATTACAAAGTTGTACGAATAAAAATGCATTAAGATGCTAGTGAGGTACAAAGGTACAATTACCATTACAATGGTGGGATGTCAAGGTTCAAGATGAATGGTTGCTTGCTTGCCTAACACAATACTAGATCTCATACCAAGATTAAAAAAGTAACTTATAGCACAACCTACTTAACATTAGCCTTATATTCGCGTAAGGTTTCAATAACGAATAGTTTTTAATAATATATTCAAACAAATTTACAACTTTTAACAGTTTTTAAGAGAAATCTTGATTGTTTTCAATGATTTTTGGCAATTTTGTTGGTTTGCATTGATGCGGAGGCCATGACCAGAATGGTTTAGAAGACTGAAATTGGTTGCGATTTGAGGAGCAAGTGAAAGAAATATAGGGTGATATGTGATTCCATTGTTAGGTAGTAAAAATATACATAAATGAGTATTGAATGAGAAAAAAAAGGGTGAATTTGTATATTGTTAGAATGAAAGTTTGTAATTATGTTTTAGTCACAAATATTTTCAAGTGATACTTTGTAACATGTATTGGACAACCGTTTAAAAAATATTTACTAATATATGTTGTATAAAACCAACTTCATAAGACTCTTGCCATCAACAGAAAAAAGATGATTTGCATTAAGAACTTCATCCGGATAAATGGATAATACCTCTCGAGATATTCAAAACCCCCTGAAATAAACAAAGATTTACATCCAATCGCCAATTCAGATGCTTGTACCATCTAACTAACAAATGCAATTGTGATGTTGAGCTCAAAGATGAAAACTTGCTACTTTGCTGGCAAACCTTGTGCAAGAACATAAATTTATAATCCATCAGATTTTGTCAGAATCTTGAATCAAGTGATTACATGTCCAACACTTTTCTAAACCCATATCAAGGGGGAAAGAAATCACATAAAACCGTATGGTAAACGATGCATTACGACACCTGTATTGTATCATTACCAGCGCAATCTTAAATGAATAGGTTCAAGATCAAGATTTGATTGCTAACATTATGTATAAAGATCATTTATATTCATTCAAAGACTTGATTATGGAGGCTTATACATCAACTCCTTACAATGAGTCCACGAAAGATAAGGATGGGAGTGGGGGTGGGGGGTCTGGCTAGTACCATTTCATTCTCATATTAAGACTCAGAGTAAAAGAAGTCTTAAGAGTAGAGATATCATCAATGTCAATATAGTGCAGGAAATAAAGACACAAAATTAGCTGGTTTTAACCGTTGCCAATTGACCATCAAGACTATGAAATATGAAAATGCATTCGATAACATATAAAGAGATACCACACATTTCAAAAAAGATCAACCATGGCTGCCATAAAAAACAAGAAACACAGCTCTTATCGAACGGGTAATCAATAGTAGTGTGGTTTCACCTCATATGTTATAGAATGAAGTTTCATTGTCCATGGGCATAATGATAAATTGAACGGTTAACAAAAATTGCAAAAATACCAGCTTTTTTAAAATTCGTTTATAGAGCGATGAACATGGAGGTCTCGAAAAGCTCCTCGCCACTGTCTGGTTCAGTCTGTGAAGATGAACAGGCCTCACTGTTGTTCTTCTCCATCTCTTCCTCAACTAGAATCTCCTCTGATCGGCAAATCAAACTGCAAAATGCTTTCTCACCTCTACAAACAGAAGAAAAATATTAGTTTGTTTTAAAATGAAATAAAAAACAGATGGAAACAAAGAACCAAACAATATAGACATTTAGGAGCAAACCTGTACATATAGATATCTTCACCCTCCAGCTTTTTCTTGCACGAGTAACAAAAGCTCAAGAAATCACCAGAGGGGTACGGATTCATGACTTCAGAGGAATCAGAGTCCTGTTCTTCACTATTTATTAATTTAGGAATGAACTCATTATCGTGACGCTCTAAAATACAGTCACCAAAGATATGAGTTGTTTTTGGGTTAGGCCCGTGTTTTCTAACACATGTATAATCCTCAGAAAGTTCAATCTCACTTGCTGAGAGAGAAGACACTAGATCTTTTTCAAGTTTAGGTCCATTTGAAAAACCGGTACTCATGCGGGTTGTTAAATGGGTAGTGTTTGACCCAGTCTTTGCAGAATCCAAAGAATGAGACGAAAACTTAGCAAATGGCTCTTGTGACAGAGCATTAATCAGTTTGGGGTTGGATTTTTCGATATGGGTACGAGCAAAAACTGCATAATTCTTGGGGAGTGAGTTCGAGAACGAGCCAAATGGATCAAAACTGGAGATTTTCAAGCTCGGGTTGTTCAAGATTCCCATCTGAGGTGCAAAAAGGCTACTCTTACTATCCGATGATCGGAGTATTTTCCCCGATGAGGGTTTCGTTTCATCCTCAAGAGATTCTATTATACTTAAGCCTACTTTCCTACAATCCCAACTCTTTTGAGTTGTTTCATTTGGTTTAGAAGAAGCCCTGATTGGTAAATTCCCAAAATTTGGTTTTGAAAAAACCTTGAAATCCAAAGGGGAAGTAGGGCTTCTAACCGAATCAGATTCTGAGATTTTTGGATTTAGGCCTACAAATAGACCAGGAACAGTAAAAAAGGAATTGGTTTGGTGTTTCTGTTTCAAGAAAGCATCAGAATTTGCATAACAAGACTCATTATTATTATTATTATTAGTATAAGAATCAGGAATCATATTATCACCCTGACCCATATTTTGTTGATCTTTCTGGTGTGATCTTGTTCTCTTCCTCAGCATTTTCACTCACCTTGTTACAAAAAAAATAACCAAAAAAAAGCCATTAATTATATGTTTAACAATACAGATTCATATACAAAGATCAAAAAACAAATAACTAACAACTGCTATTAAAACCCTAATCTTAAAATCATCATCCAAAGCTAACAATAGAGATAAAAATAACAAAATCAGATGCAGATTTCAAGAAACAGGATAATGTACATTATATATAATCAATATATCGCCAGATTATCAACAGAAAATATAATGGATTATAATGAATAAACACCCAGATGATCAAATACACAAAGTACCCACAAACTTTTATAAATAAAAAAATGTCAACAAAATAGTCAAAATAGTCAACAAGATAGGGTTCTTAAGCTTTACTGGTGTTAAAAATTAGAAGATGCCCAAAAAAACTATTAAAATCCATAAAGATTGGTACAAAACATTCATAGAATCAATCACTCAAAACCCAAAAATTTACCATGTCATAAATAGATTAAAGCCATAAACTTTTTTATGTTTGTTCCCAAATTAGACCTAATCATCAATACTCACAGATGATTTAATCAATCTACAAAAGTATATATATATATATACACACACACACAGTCACACACATACATATATAAATACATATATATGTGGTATCCAGA
>JANDBE010000048.1:42111183-42122392 GCA_024320915.1 Erigeron philadelphicus
GAGGGGGGGGGGGGGGGGGGGAAAAAAGAGGGAGGGGGGGGGGGTGTGTGGAAAGACAGGAGATGGGATGGATCATGGATATTGCTTTTTTAAGCCAAAAGAAGCATATTTAAGGTCTTCAAATTGTTTTTAAACAAACAGTCTTCAAGGCTTACATCTGCACCTTACGCGCCCGCAGACATCAGATCGTTTTAGCAAAAACAAACACAACCCAAAACACTTGCACATATCATCTTACATTGAGCGAACAGATGACACATCAGCCGGTGGACCTCCTTCAATTGTATTAATGATATCTTGAATAACAGGTGCAGGATCATCCTTGTACAGTTGAAGTGCTTGCCTATGCACAGCAGAAGCATTATGTTAATCAAAATACACAAACAAAAGATTCTGGTGAGAGAAAAAAGGTAAAGGGGTATGGCCGAGGCTTTCCTTACTTGAATTTGACTCGAGCCTGGGCATAGTGCTCCATCCGAATTAAAGCAAGTCCCCACGCATTCCATACAGCAAATGCATCGATCTTTATAAAGTTATTACAGTTAGATAGAAGAAAAACTGTAAAAAGTTTTATCTTCAATATGTGTATATACCATACGTACCTTGCACTTCTTGCAAGTATACACAGCCATGCTATATCGTTCCTCAAGAATCAATCGATCACGTAACCGTGCAGAAGACTCCTTGTCAGCAATATCATCAAGAGAAGCAGCGATTCCATATCCCAAAAGACTCTGCAAGAGTTCTGCCCGTCTGAACCACATGTCTGCTTGTGATAGGACTTCAGATAGCTCATCTGTTGACTGACTACCGACACTAGAACTGCCTGCATCAGAGGATGTATCCTCAACATCTTTATTTCTTTCAGTATAACCAGAAAACTCATTTCTATCAGAAAGCTTTCTTAGCTGAGATTTAGCATAAAGGAGCCCCTATAGATACCAAAAAAAAGAAGTTTCTATCAGTTCATGTATATAATACATATCAACTACTTCTGTAAGAAAAACGCTTAGATACCTGAACAAATGTCTCTGTAGCATGATAAGCTCGACCAATGATTTCCATTGATGCATTTTCAGGCAAATGTTTAGAGCTTAAAACGAATCTCATTTGATTAACACACAAGTCCAAAGCACCTTTTGCTGATGAACTCTCATCCGAACACAAAGACAACAGTTCCTATATAATGTGTACAATTCAATCATAATGCTACCAGAACATATATAATGTATAAAATGAATTGTACCTTGAAGAGAATGATATCTGGTGCACTTTCATAGTGATGGGAAGATCTAACCGCATCATCCTTGTTAGTGTCACCTGTGAGCATCCACTGTTCAGCAGTCGAAACGGAAGGAAGGCGATCTTGGCCATCCATTGTGTATGAAGAAACCCGGTCTTCTTGAATTCCAGCCATTGCTTCCCATGTAGCCCGTTCAGTTTGTGTCAGCCCCGACCCTTTCCTTTTTCTTTGAACATCCTTGGGAGCTGTTTTCTCTGCACTATTTCTTGGATTCCAAGAAAATGCCCTACGAGCCTCCTTTTGCAAGTTACTTAAACTGTTAGAGAAGGAAGATCGTGTAGGAGTCCCTGACTTCTGCTTCGTTTTTGGGCCTGAAACTTGTATCCGTGACTCGCGACGAGGTGGGCTTATAGTAACGGAAATTGCTTTGGCAGCATAAGTAAGGATTTTGTTGTTATCTCTTAGAGAAGGGAACTCTTTAAGTATCTGAATACAAGTATTATACAGCAAGGGTCATGTAAGCATTATGTGAACATTATGATAGAAAGTATTCTTGCTGTTCAAGTACCATAGAAGCAGACTGCAGTTGTTTACGCATCAGCAGTACTTCCACAATTAGCTGAGGGTGCTCATGTAATGCAGAGCATCTTTGCTGCCATGGCAAAGGCAAAACAGCCAATACACGAAGACCTAGGGCCCATAAATTTAGCCGGGAAAGCTCGGGTTCGTTCAAGTTGCTGTCTCTTCTTTTCAGGAAGAAATGAACCTTCACAATCAGGAAAAAGCCCAACTTATATTGCACTCTTACTAAATTAAATTCTGAAAAGAAAAATGTAGTCTTACAAGCAGTTGCTTAGATCGTAAAGTGGGCAATTGCTGCATGGCACCCATTGCAACTGGCAGGGCATCTTGCGAGTCACGCAGAGAAGAAAGAAATCTTGAAGCTTCAGCAGGCCCACCTCCATTAATGGGATCGGCTGTAAGAAGTTTCACAAGTTGGCGGCCCTGAAGTTCTCTACGAAGTTCAATAGGCAATGCTGCACTTTCAGCAACCTCTAAAGCAGCAGAAACGGCTCCCTTTTCAGCTAACCTGAGCGCCAGACCCTCTGGATCTTCCTTGCAGTCTGCTTCAACCTGATAAATCAAATAAAAACTCAGGAACAATTAAGATAGATATATGTCCCTATTAAGAATGAACATAACCTCTTGCCAGCTGTTATAACGCTCATCTGCAGATAATATGTGGCTGTACCGCATCAAAGCTTGTCTCCTAAGAACAACCTATATAGACAACATGCATGTGAGTGGTAATAAATATGTTATAATATAACATCACTCTCAGTTATGACATCTCCAGCCATCTGCACAGTTCTATTACAAGGCAATCTGGGCAGGCCGGGTGTATCGGGCACAGGTTAAAATAGGTTCAGTTTAAGCAGCCCACTTTTAGTATGAGTTGAAACACACCAGGCCAGTAAGGGTTAGCGCACAAGCACTTTTATGGCAATTTTAAGAATCTTCTATAAATAACTAAAACTTTATTATGGTTTAAAAGACAACATTATTGCAATAACAGTCTGGATCTTCAAACCAAACAAATTAGGATTTTCATCCCATTTAACTTGTTTGACTCACTTGACTTGATCTCCTATTTGCCAATTTTTTTAATTTGACCGTCTGAGATAAAAAGTCCAAAGTGACCCATACAGAAGTGTGTGGGCCAAAGTTGTAACATCTACCACTTGTACATCAAAAGTTGGTCAAATAAAGACCTAAATAGAAACCTCATGCTTAGAAGGATCATTTTCCCGCAAGTGACAGTGACACATGGTGAGGACATCCAAAGCAGCATTTAATTCCCACCTATGCATATATCTATAGCACCAAAAAACATTGATTGCGTGAGAAAATTTCACCAGCATTTAAGCAGAATCTGACTCAATTGAGCACTTGTAATCAAAGATACTAGGATAACTAGGCTATTAATAAACATTTCCAGATTACATACTTGAGGGCAAGTGTCGCTGCAAGTTGCTTATCTTTCAACCTTAGACAATACTGCCAGCTATTGCTTGGTATCCTAAAAGTCGAGAGACCTGACCGATTATAGATGGTATGATTTTCTTCCTCACGTTCAATGAGTAACTTAAGTAAATGATCAGAAGCGCCATCACGTAAGCATCGATCGGAAAGAGCAAGAGCATCCATTAATTTTCCTTCATCTATCAATCTAAGAATGTTTAAGAAAGTATAGTAAGCAAGATTAAGTTGATTAACGTTACATCATTAGGCAGGAAAACAATGCACACAGCAAAATGACACAAGGAATGATGTACAATATCAGTGATATACAAAATTGTGTACCTTTCAACAGCTTTTTCATATGGTTTTTCATTCTCCCATCCAAAAGAAAGGAAGACTGTCGTATCAATATCAGCAGCTTCGGACTTAGGTGAGTCTGGCCAAATTCCGCTTTCTTTTGTGGTGTCCGGAAGAACGGAAATAGTGGGGCCAACTGCCAGGTCATCATGTTCTAAATCAGAATCACTATCATGCTCCCGAAAACGCTTGACAGAACTTTTAGCTTCACTCCCATCATTGATCACATGCTTATCAGTTACAGCAACCTCTGAAACTCGGTGAAGATTCGTCTGCATTTGTATCCACCGATTTAAAGTTGGAAACCTGAACATTGAAAAAAAAAGAATAATGGTATTATAGACTAGCAATCCAACTGGATGGGGAACTTGCAAACAGATGAAGTTAAACCTTTCTGATTGATCAAGTGCAAACTCATAGAATAATCTCTCAGCATCGTGCTTTTGCGCCGATCCATCACTCAAGGAACTTGATATGGTGGCGTCAGTTCCGCCATATAATATACAACTCCCAAAAACACATGCTAACACAGCCCTAACTGGGGAGAGTTTCACAAGATGTTTTACAACGTCTAACTGGAGAGGGTACAAGGGAACTCCAGGTGTGGCAGAGGATGGACAATACGAACTCGGTTTGACTTCTTTCGAAGAAGGGGAAAGAACTTTACATTCTGAATTGCTTTTGGGGCATGTAGGAATTACAGCAATGTCTGCCCAGCCATGACCAGATCTCGGTGGATAAATTGGTGGTACACATGCCGAAATCACTTCATGTACAAAATCGGCAGACATAATTTCTGCTACCTTTGCAGCTGCATCAGTGCTACCCCGATCAAACACCAAACGGGTCAAAAGCTGCAGTCAACAGGTTAGAAAAGGGAACCCATGAATTTTGAAAAATATATGTAAAAAATAAGGGGGCGTACATCTTTTGGCCATTCATAAATGAGAGAGAAATAATTGAAGTCATGAGTAGTATCTGTGCCATCAACTATGTCGCCAATAGCTGCAATATGGAGGATAAATTGGGAAAGATATGTTGTCGCCTTGGAAGTCAATGGGCCGTATATTCTCTTTTCGGCATCTTTTACATCATATGACGTAGAAGCCATAGACTTTTCACCACCAGATGATGGTTGTCTAGTGGGTCTTAATCCAAGCCCTAGAACTCCAGCTTTCTCATGATTCAAAGCATCTTTATCAGAATACAAACTCTCGCCTTTCATATGTTCTCTTTCATTTTCTTCATCAGCAATGGCTCTTGCAAGATTATGAAGCTTACCTAGAATTAATAGAGATATCACAAATTGTAATTAGCATCATAAACTAATAATTTGGAAAGATGGTTACCGCTAAGAAACTGTCGTTTCCCCATGTGAGCATCTTCAATCATTTGATGAAGCATAGCAAGAGCACGCTCCCGATGTCCTTGTCTCTGGACATCCTTTGATGAAGCGTTTATTAAATCCCCCGTTAACAGAGACTGGAGTACCGGAATCTTGTCCTGGAAAATGTAGTCATACCATGTACATAAAATCAGTTATTATGCTTGTACTAAAAAAAACTCTATAGAAGTTGTGCTCTAAACATAAAGAGTTAATAGATATATTAGGAGCAAACATTTTGTGATCAAGAAAACATAAGCTAAAGAATGATATAGAAAATCAACCTGTTCCAACAGTTCTTGTAAACGTTTGAGAAGACGCTTAGAGACTGAAATTATTCCAATTTCATAAATTTGATCCCAATAAGTAGCACCCATCTTAGGAGCACGGCCAGGATAGATCTCTGACAACATAACTTGAGCCTGTACCATTACAAGTCCAGCTACAATAAACCTTCTTTTTATTATGTCAAATTATGCAACTATAATCATTATATCATTGCAGAACTCATGCCTCATACCACTTAGTGCCATAACTGAAACAAGTATATAAAAGAAAGCATAACTAACATAATGGACACATAAATGTACTTTTTGCCCACTGGATTGAGTAATATCTCACTTACCTGATCTAGAAGTTTCTGGGACAAAGTCGAAGACCTTGACGATGCTGCGGCTACATCAATACATAGAAGAGTCTAGCAAGAAACAAAAAAAAATAAAATGAGTTTGCATACAACATTTCCAAATGTAGGTGTCCAAACATCCTTCAGGTCCACTCTAAAACATAGGAGAAGGGTTTTTTTGGTTTGGGGATGTTGGGTGGGGGGGGTAAATATGACAAAAAGAGAATTTCATACTGCAACCAAAGGACCTAATTGAGAGCGAATCGTGGAAAAATCCAACTCTTGGACAGCAAGAGTTTCATTAGCGGCACGGGAAACAGCATCTGTGGCCTGGGGAATCCCAAAACATAACAAGTTTGCATAAGCTACAAACAAACTTTACACGCAAAATGTTGTGAAAATTATACACAGTGACCAGCTAGGTACATACAGATGCTCTTTTAGAAGCTCCATCCACCCATTCAGCTAGTTCAAGAGTTGCTTTATCTTCTGGAGGTAGAGAAAAACGGTTAACGGCCTCTTCTCCAATGTCATATTTTGCCCTCTGCATGCAACTGGATAATAACGTATGGTCAAGCTTATATTTAACTGGTAAAAAAAACTTCATTTATCGATAAATCAAACTCACAGATTCAGCAGCTTCGATGGAGCTGCACGCAACACAGTTGATGCCTCCTCCCATTTCCATTGACGGTCCGACAAGGGAAGAAGACTTTGCAGGATTGATAAACGCCATTCCCAATCTTCAATGAAAGATCTTGCTTTTGAGATTCTCCACTCTAAAGCTTGTGTCCCATCAGTAGGTACATTTCCATCAATTGCAATATCCTGTTCACTAACTGCTGAAGGTAGATTTTGCCTCAATATATTTAGTAGCTGCCCTGTGAAAGACACTACCATAGTATTCCCTTCTTCATTAGTGCAGGGATCAGCACTATCCCCGCTGCTATCAGGATATCTGGTAGGTGGTGGACATGATGATATGTTGCAAGAAAGATCGTCCATATGCAATAGTGAGATTATTATGTTAACCATCATTATCTGCATCATTGAAACGGTTATGATTTACATATCTATGATAATGTGAGCCATATATACGCATAATGGGATATGGTGAAAGAGATAACCTTGCGGGGAATGTTGCTGATAGCCTCCAAATGAGTACCGAGGTCCTTTAAGTAACATCGTGCCATTTGGTAGCATTTTACATCATTATTCTTACTATCCCCCATAGCTGCAAGGGCAAGAACGGCAGACTCCATGGCATATCGCATGTGCATGAGTTCAACATCTTTCATCCTATATAAAACAAATTTATTAGACAAGGGTACAAAAGATAATATAGTGAACAAGAATATTACAGGCTAGATTGATAACACGAGACTCAATTCCTAACTTCCTATATATATGAGATTGGACGCTACCTTTTCCAAGCTGCTAAATTAGATGTTATTGGTTGCATGCTAAATAGCTCAATAGCATCTTGAAATTTTATGTCTGGAACTACATCAAACAAAACCTGCATAAAGATAATGAAATTAATACCTCATGTGTAAGATAATCTCAATAAATGACCTAGACTACCAATAAAGTTTACACACGTACTCGAAGGGGACTATGGATTGATAATCTTTCTAAAACAAGATTTTCAACAAAAGGGTCCAACTGGAAATTTTCGTTCTCAAGCTCTGTATGCCCTTTTCCAGACAGGAGTAACGATGATTTCAAACTCCATGACTGTCCAGAATTGACACATGCAACAAAAGAAGCCAGATCAAGCTGGTAACACAGGAAGTCACAAAGATGTTCAACACAAGACACCTGCAATTATGAACAAGTTATACTTAATATCCACTTATTCATATCAATGTGCTAATAGATTATGGTAAACTTGAAATTAAAACTATACCTCATCTGATTTATTACCATAGAGAGAAGATTCTTCCAGCCTGAGAATTTGTGATTTACTGGTCCACAAAAGCTGCATCAACTTCTTTCTCAAGTCTGTTTTCCCAGGCAAAAGATCCCAACCCATAACAGCCACAAGAGGTTGAAGTTGGGGGTACAATGCAAGAAGCTACAACATATAGACATTGGAATTATACAATGTTATTAAATGAGATGGGGATAACATGAGATTGGGAGTAATTTGAACACATATTAACAGTTTTACAGAAATCTACATACATTGCTAGCTTCTTGAAGTTGTTCCCTCTTGACAGCAGAGAGAGCAACATCCATGATACACTCAAGTACATGCAACCCTGAGATACGAGCATAATGATACATGTCTCTCATGCATGCAGACATCGCCGACTTAGATGACGATGTTTGGTCGTCAGGTGTAGTTTGTGCGATAGAACTCAAAAACCGTGCAAGAGGAGGTGGAACATGGTTTCCAGTCACTACTTTATGTGCATCTATCTCTTCAGAGAGCAATTCCTCCTGAATGCACTGTAAAAGGCACAAAATCAGCAGTCTACATCTGCAAGTCCTGATGCAAGTTTATTCATGCATAACTGTATCACATGACTCGCATGCTGTGGAACCCAATTATATTCTGGGCTTGTAGCAATAAGTGTACAATACAAAAGCAAGCATGTAATGCAAATACGTAGAAAAACAGCAAACAAGCTGTTCATTTCAATGTAGTTAGGGTGTTTCTTCCAGTTCTAGTCTCAAAGGTTCGGTTCAGATTTCTCTATGTTCTAATTTAATACCTAATATAAGGTGAATAGGCATAAAATACGATGCATTTCACAGATACTTGATAAGGAAAAGCTACATACCTGTATCATGTTAACAAGATTCGTGGAGTTTATTGAGAGAGCTTTCTCATAGACTGACAACAATTTACTTCGTGCGGCAAGCCAAGTGTCATCATAAGATGCCATTCCCAACAAACTCCTCTTGAGGAGATCTTGCAACACCATGCTATTTAAACAATCACAGGGGATTACATATACATAAGCAACAAAAGAATACGATTCGATAATGAATTAAAGACTACTACTCGAACAATACTATTAATGATGTGACATTAAAGAAAAAAAACTAGAGTCACGACCAAGAGCTATCTAGGAACTATGAACAGGCGAGTGCATTGTCCAAGTTGGTTGATAAAACCAACTGTAATAATTTCCATAGCGAACAAACATATCAACTTAACCTATTTCCACGTATAACATTATAACAGTCTAATTTCCATTTATCAGCTTCCACCTTCCCACATGGTTGGGGTTGTGGCAGTATGAATAAAAGGCAAGAACCAGGATTAGTAAAGAAAAATCATCGATGTAGATTTTTCGCCTCTTTACAAGTATTCTTCATGATACAAGGAGGCATGTTTAGATGACATAGTTCACAATGCCATTTATAAAGGCCATACCTGAACTGTGTATGATCATATATGATAAATTAAATGCATCAGATATTCTATAAAGAATTCAATTAATGTATAGTTTTAATTAATACAGTGTACTGCCCCCATGTAGCATAGTTTGTAAGTGGTTATGTTACCCAAGTGTGCAGTAGGCTCATTTTAGACCACTTATTTGGATTTTTCAGAAAAAAAAACACTATCTTGCAAACACTCTTTAGAAAAAATGTATCATGTAAATTATATATAATTTACCAGGACCTAGAAAACTCTAGTAAAAATAAGCTGCTACCTCGTATCGTTGTATTATACTAGAGTTTATATATTAGAGGGTGTCAATCGTAAATGTTTCTTTTATATAATACCCTATGTAATCTCCTATTTTATTACACAATAATACAATACATTACAAGGTTTATCCTTAATAATAAAATATTAACCTCATAACCATCCAACAATTACATTGTGAACGTCAAGCAGGTTTCAAACTTTTGTAGCTTATGGAGCAATCCATAAGCACTTTTGTAACTTAGAAAGAAGGCTTTGCGAATACCTACATGTAGTGCTAGCAATAGAGGTTTGTTTTCCATGTATCTGGTTTGTCAACTCATTTCACTGTGGCTTAATGGAGGATATACTTATATAATAAGTCAAACAGGATTCAAATTTATGTAGCTTATGGAGCAGTTCATAAGCATATTTGTGACTTAGAAAGAACATTTCGCAAATTATTTAGAAAATTGGATATTTAACTGCATTGTAGTGAGAAAAATAAAGGTTTGTTTTCCATGAATTTGGTTTGTCGACTCATCTCACTATGGCATAATGCTAAATACACTTATATAATAAGTCTAGAGAAATCTAAGGTGGCATATATATGTAGTAATACAGTATAGCTCAATGAGATACAAACTGTCTCCTCTATGTTCATCATTTTTCTACCAAGTCTGTCATAAAATCATATAATACTGATGTACACAAAAACAATATTGAAAAGAGTCAATGTTAAATGAATTAGTTTCTTCAGGCATACCGGTAATCAGCTTCCTCCACCCCAGAATCAAAATGAAGAAACTGGATATGTGACAGAGTTCCATCCTTGTCATCCCCATTCAAGCATTCCTTCATGGCATCCAAATGCACGATCTGGACACATCTTTGTATCAACTTAAGAACTTTCACATCTTCTGCTTGATCTATTGGCGAAATAACCAAACCTGATTCATCCCCACCACCGCCATCATCATTCTCTTGAACCCATTTCACCTGTTTCGCTATATTCTCGCATAATGCCTTGAAAATATCAGCATTTTTCAATATCACTCCCCTCAAACACATCATTTCACCTTCTTCAATCTCCAAATTACCACTAGAAGTCTCCGCTTCTTCACTCTCTCTAACCTCCACTTCAATCAAATCTGGCGTCAACCGCTTAAACCCAATCTCCATAATCTTATTCAACACTCTCAGACACTCATCAACATCCCAACAATCAACACTCGCACTCGAATCTATATCAGTTTTACCAAACTCACTACTATCTAATCTCGATTCACTAACCTCCTGTTTCAAATCAACATCACTAGTACTCTTTCCGTCGACGTTAACAGAACCTAAATTATCCCTACCTAACTCACCTAATTCACTTTGACCTACATTATCAATTCCTTTCTTACTATCCAAAACCCTAGATACAATAATCTGAACATACAACAAAAACTCAGCACGTAAACGCAACGTATTCGAATCAAAATTCCAAACAGGCGATATAGGATCATTAAACTGAAGCAGTTCTATGGCACATATATAAGTCAATAAAGCAGGAGAAGAATAACTAGAATTAGAATTATAACCAAACCGAATAGTATCGTAACGGCCGCCTTTCGCAACGATTGTTTGAAGAATTGAACGAGCTAAGTCAGGGTTTCGAGATCGGAGAGCGATAATTGTAGCTCGAAACGGTTCGATTTGAGCCAGAAAGAGATGATTTGCTGCCAGACGGGAGAGAAGGTCCAGTAAAATCTCCACTTGTCTTGTGTGCATATTTCATCTTCATAAATTGGCAGTCCTTCAATGCATAAGCAATGCACTTCCTCAATCTTTTTGGCATCTCCTAGTAAATAAATTCATCATTATAACACCCATTTGACCTTTAACTCCTCAAAAGCCTTGCAGTCTCTAAATCTTAAGCTAAGCAAT